>JASCZW010010332.1:0-37230 GCA_034211315.2 Aedes japonicus
ACCGATCCTCTTCCACCATTGGATGAGTATCGTTTCTTTTCTGAACTGTTGTACAAAAGTGCATTAGAAGCTCAGAAACGACGTGTTCCAAGTGCATCCTTCAAAGAAGACTCGCCACTCCTGGATGGGATGACGAATGCAGTAAGTTGTATCTTGAGAAATCCGGTGCGTTTAAAGAATATCGTAGACCTGAAACATGTTAGCTTTTTGATAAGTCCCCAAAGCTTGAAAAAGCTGAAAAAGTTACTGAAAGTATAGAAACGCAATTATTGGCGTTTGTGTGTAGAGTTTGCTACATGCGAAACCGCTCATCCTCCAATGAGAGTGAAGAATACTTCATGCAGTGGATATTCGACTTCACTAAAAAGGTTTGTCCAGACTCTGTCCCATTATAACCGAATTCACGGGATACAACCCGGAAGCAACGGTTTTCTGACGAACCATTCACGATGTTCGAATTTTCAATGGCACGTCTTTCATCCACTAACTCTGCTCCGGGAAGCGATATGATTAAATTCAACCTTCTGAAAAATCTCCCCGTGGGTAAAAATTGATGAAAATCTGAGTATAACTAGTTTGGCGTGAATTGTTACACATGTGCAAAATCATAACAATCGGCTCAGTGATTATTGAGATGTCATCGAAACAAGAAGAAAATCGCCGGAGAATTTTGGGCCTCGTCATGGAAAATCCGACTGCGACCATGATATGGATCGGAAGACAACTTGGAATCACCCATACAACTGTGTCTCGGGTGGTAAAACCGTTTAAAGAGTCCCAGATGACCGAGCGGTGTGCTGGAAGTGGAAGAAAATCGAAGGCAGCTGACCCTGTGAACGCCCGGAAGGTGTTGGATTATTTCTAGTGTAATCCGAACCTTTCGATTCGTGACGTGGCTTTGTAGGCAAAGTGTTGCGCCTGGTTCGTTCAGCAAACTATGAAACGAGCTGGGCTTCGTGTATTCAAAGTCCGCAAGGCACCGAACAGGCGTGATCAACAAAACACGATGGCCAAATCCCGCGCAAGGAAGCTGTATCGAGAGTGGTTAACGAAGCCGATGTGTGTGGTTATGGATGACGAAACCTAAATCAAGGCAGACGCAAAGCAGCTACCGGGGCTGGAGTTCTACGTTGCCAAATCACGGTTTGATGTTCCTGAAGACATAAGGAAGTAGAAAGTAGACAAATTCGCCAAAAAATACTTGCTCTGGCAGGCCATATGCCAATGCGGTAAACTGAGTAAACCGTACATCACAACGGGTACCATCAACAGCAACATTTACCGCATCGAGTGCCTCCAGAAGCGTCTGTTGCTCTTCCTGCGGTCCCACGGAGGCGAGACATTATTTTGGCCGGACCTGGCATCATGCCATTACGCGCGATCGACGTTGGATTGGTACAGAGACAATCACGTTGTTTCTGTACCAAGAACCGCCAACCCCCCAAATTCACCAGAGATTCGTCCGATGGAAAGATTTTGGGCCATAATGAAGGCCAAAGTTCGAAAATCGTCCAAGGTGTTTATGAACGAGCTGGAGTTGAAGAAAGAATGGATGAAAGTGACCAAAAAGGTCGGCTCCACCATTGCACATAATGTAATGAGGGGTCTTAAGGTCCGGGCTTTCAGCGATGGAAAAGAAATTGCAAAAAGTAATTATGCCGAAACATAATCCATATGTATTAGTTCATTCCTTGGAAGTTTTAAGAAAATCCGACTCAAAACAAATTTTTGGCGAACACTTTTGTCTGGTGCATTTTTATCTAGTACAGGCTTTAATAGTTATTCAAATTCCTAGGAAACCAGCGTTTGATTACGTTGCTTTCATCTGATATAAAACTGGCCTTTTTACACAAGGAGCAACTGGCTTCAGTATTTCTGGATATTAAGGGCTCATTTGATTCAGTTTTCATAGATATTCTGGCAGACAGTCTGCGCAGCAATGGTTTACCGGGCATTTTAAATATTTTTTTACAACTGCCAGCAAAACAAATGACCTTCATTCTAGGCCAACTGACAACTTCCAGAATTAGCTACAATAGCTTACCCCAAGGCTCATGTTTCAGTCCCTTAATTTATAATTTTTATGTTATTTTTAACTGCTTGGAAAAAAGATGCATGCTAAGACAACTTGCAGACGATGCGGTTTTCTTTTTTAGAGGTCCACGTGCGGAAATCTTACAAAGACCATTGCAAAATTCCCTAAATGATCTGTTCATCTGGGCTAGAAATTTGTGGATCGAGTTTTCCTAGCAAAAAACCGAATTGGTAGTGTTTACTATAAACCGGTTCCCAGCTCAACTGCGTCTCAAGCTGTTGGGAAGAGACATCATCCAATCTTTGACCTTCTAATACCTTGGAGTCATGTTTGGTTCAAAATGCACTCGGAGTACTCACATTGCGTATTTGAAACAGAAATGTCAACAAAGAATTTTCTAAGATCACCCGGAAGACCTAATTAAACTCTACAAAACAACTATTCTTTCAGTTCTCGAATATGGCTCTTTTTGCTTCCCCTCGGCAAGAAACAGCCACCTCATCAAATTGGAACGCATTCAATAGCGTTGTTTACGTATCGCTCCTTGGCTGTATGCATTTAATGCATAATATGAGCCTTGTGAGAACCTTACAGAACCGCTTCTGGGAGCTCTCATCTAGAATACTGATCAAGTGTTTGTATAACTTATTCAAAAACACTTACGACCTTTTCAAAAGGTGGTTTCGGTGTGTACAGTGAATATTCATCTGCTTTCCGGAAACTTCAGGATCCTTGTTCCGTATATGTTGCTGATCTTGCTGCAATCTATTTCGCATTGGGTATATTTTCCGACATTTCCCATGGACCATTATTTAATCTTCTTGGATAGTCTCAGTTCTATTGAGGCCCTCCAGCCGATGAAAATAGTGAGGCACTAATCTTATTTTCTTTCACATATAAGGGAGCAGTTGTGTGCGTTGGTCGAAAGATCATTTGACCATTTCCTTTGTATGGGTCCCCTCACAATGCTCAATTCCAGGCAATGAGAAGGCGGACTCTCTAGCAAAGTTGGGCGCCAAAGAAGGCGAGATGTTTGAAAGTAGAATTTCACATGATGAATTTTTACCATTAGTACGTCAGAGTTCTCCTCAAAGTTGGCAAAACGATTGGACACGTAATTCTCTTGGGCGGTGGTTACATTCCATTATTCCAAATGTTTCGTCGAGATCATGGTCCAAAGGTCTGAATGAAAGTCGCGGTTTCATTCGTGTGATGTCAAGACTTATGTCCAACCTCTACTCGCTAGACGTCACATCTCTACAAAATTAACTTCGTCGATAGTAATTTATGTAGGTGCGGAGCCGGGTATGATGACATCGCTCTAGTATTTTGGCGTTGTCCGGATAGTGATGCCTCCAGTGCACGACTATTGGATGCCCTAGTGGACCGAGGTAGGCAACCCTTCCACGAGGTAAGAGATGTTTTGAGAATGCGTGATCTTGCCTACATGCAAGCGATTTACGAATTCCTTTGTTTGTCTGATCTAAGAGTGTAACGTCATCACTCCCCTTCCGGTCCACTCTAGTAAATTCCCTACCATTGTGTCCCAGTTACACTATCATTTTGTTTCCGTGCTACTTGTACTAACCAGCAAGTTGTGGTCACCCATCTGCGGCTTAGTTCCTGAAAGGGACTACAGCGACCGAGGATTTGGTAGATGTCGCAACCATGAGCAGCAACTAATACCTGAAACAAGTTACCTGCCTAGCCCATTCCAAACGATAATGCGACCCATTAACCTTGAGATAGCCTCTAGAAATTGGCATCCCTCTTTTACTAATATCGAAAAGTAAAATTTTGTGTACAACAATATTGAATATCGGCTCCGTAAAGTGTTACACACGCCTGAGCCTAACAAAGAAACGAACTGATTAAAAAAAAAGTGTTTGTTTACAGCAGTATATTCGCCCTAATCAAACGTTGGCTTTGGTTTGATCAAATGTAAACAACAAATATTACTCGCCATGTTGATTATTTTCATTACTTTTCCCAATCGACTTCTTCAACAGGGTTTTACGGACAGAGTTGCCCTAAAGAAGCCATGGTTGCCAGCGAAGAATGTTGCAAGTTATTATGTTATCCGTCAGAATATGGCAATATAATTCAACATCTTCCTCCAACAGAATCGAATTAAAGTAACTTTTTCTTCTGCCGCATTGTTCTGGAAGATCCACTCAACAACGTTAACATAATAGCATCCTGTGCAAAAGGAAGTATGCCGAGAACGTCATTATGCTGTCTATCTTGGTTTGGTATTCTCGCACACTACTCGCAAGGAGCCGGGATGCAAGGGTCGGAAAACTACACTGATAGCAGAATCACAAAACCGACGACGGGGACAACGTTGCTTGTGGGGTAAAAGTTTTCCTTGCCAACCACCCCACGCCTGCTTATCATCGTGTCGAGTTTACGAGTAGTTTTTGAGGTTGCGAGTGCGAGTGACACATTCAAAGCTGAAGCCGAGCTGCAATGGTCGTACCACAGTCGGGTGTTGATGGTTGGACAGAAAAAAGAAGGAATTGGTGGATCCTGCATGTTTCACTGAATCAGGTCGTTAGCAGCAGCTGCAAGTGTATGGAAAACTGGACAAGCGGCGCATTAAAAGCTTTTTCCATTCAATCCAATGTTCCACAGGTCGTGGTGCTGCTGTTTTTTTTTCTAATGCGAAATCGACGTCAACGTGTGCGGAACAGCGCGAGATAAGTGGTAGGTTAGTTGGTGTTTTTGTTTTTTCCATTTAAAAATGAACTATGTTTTCAGGATGCTATTTCCCTTTTTTCTGCTGGGACGTGTTTCGTGTCATGGATCTGTATAGCAAAAACAAAGAACTTGGATCGTTGGCCGTTTCATGCATTCGAGGACCTTTGTGGATCGTTATCTGGCACTGGTTGGTCATTTAAACGTGGGAAGGTCTTGCAAAGCTGATTGAGCTTTCTTGTTCGCTTTGCACACGTTCTGAGTTTGAGTAAGAGTGGTAAATTGTACTAAATGAAAGCTAACTTGGTAGCATTCATGCCAAAATTCTATTAATTTGCAGTCACGTGAGCCATTTGCCATGGGATGTGACAAAGGGTTTTTGTTATAGGAAAATCACATAGGTAGCTTATGCAGGGCATTCGTATGGAAACGTTAAAGTTCTGCTGCATGCTTTTGTGCTGTTTACGGCCAATAAGAATAACCCAGACTATTTGTTCGAATCAGAGTCAAAAGTGGAAAAGTGCAAAGCGTCTTATATTCCTGGGATAATTCAATGTGGAGAATAGTGTAATAGATTTCAGAGAATCTTGAACTCAGTAAAAATTGTATTCGGTTTGCTTTAAAGTTTCACCTTGGAAACTAGAAATCTGGATGGTCAGAAAACAGCCATGTTGGTACTTACGTCGTATGGAATATGGAACTGCTGTACCAGGTTGCACTGTAGGAACATTCGCACTGCTGCTCGGCAGGTATCGTCATCGTCTAGATCGAAATCTGGAAATGAAGGAAAAAAGGTAAATTGTAAATAAATGTGAACTGCTCATGAAGTTGGTTTACACCCAAAATAAAAAATCCGCAGTAGAAACTATTCTTTCGAGGGTTAAATTAAGCGCAAACACCAACCATTTTCATCTGACTATAAATGCGTTTGAATTTACCATACGATTGAAGTCAACCATGGTTGGGTTGATAAAGGGTGTCCACAATTAAATTGCACCACTTTAAACTCCGAATGAAGGAGCTAGGCTAACACTAAATCCCGTTACCCTAATTTTAAGTTTCATCACAAATATTCAAATAAAATTTCAACTCTATCGATTACATATTATTGCTTGGCTAATTTCAAGAAGACTAGTTAGAAATTCGTGAAACAAAATCGTTACAGAAAAATCTCTTCACTGCATGATGGTGTGAGAATGACAAGAAAGCTCATGAAAGTTCTTTTCGTCTCGTGACAGTGAGATGACTTGTTTTCTCATTGTCACATGATGACCGTGAGATTTACCAGCTCTGATCCCAATAAACCGTATAATCGCAAACTTCATTGCTCAGCATTCTGGGTTGAACCTTTATGAGGTTTTAAGGCGAATGTTGCTCAGATTTTTGATCTCATCACATTCGACATTCCAAATGTATCATGCATAATTTATTTGCGTACCCTGCTCAATACTCTCAGTGTATATTTTTCTGGAACCTGAGAGACATGTTGTTTGAGAATATGAGGGTATTTTGCCAAAGATTCTAAGCAAATCTTACACGAGATTCAATTTTTTTTACTGCTCGGAATTTGTTGCGAATCAAAATGAGGGATCGATCGTTCAGAGACCTATTGAGAAAGAACTTTGTTTGACATTTCAAATGAACAAGCTCACACACTACTTGGGAGGGGACATTTCAAATGAACAAGCTCACACACTACTTGGGAGGGGCATAGTGGTTAACACCCATACTTCTCACGCCAAAGTCACGTGTTTGCAACTCACCCCCGGACAATTTACAAAAATACCCAAAAGGCATTTGAGTGACTACGACGGGAGATGAACCAGCCCAGGGCTGAAAATATCGATAATCAAGGAACTTAACTAAACTACTTGGGACTTTGTTTCATATCAAATGATATTTGATGCGATTTTAAATGCATGATTCCTAGAGTTTTACAAAAATCCTTCTTGTGATAAAGACTGTATTCGATTAAATTTGGACTCACAAAATAGGTCACCAAAAATTTTTCCTTGAGCCCGATTCTTTTTAAACTTTCTGGAAATAAATTACTACTAAATGGTTAAGTTTAAACATCATTGGTTTATTGAACTTCTTCTCCCAACCCAAATGCCCGCACCTTTGCCTTGACCCCTTTCATCAAATTTTGGGCAATGATAGGACCGACTTGCTTACTTACTTTTAACCACACTGTCTTTAGTTCAAGTTCATTTTCTATCCTTTTTGGAGTTTTAACGAGCTTTGCCTTCATGATTGCCCAAAATTTTTCAATTGGGCGAAGTTCCGGAGTGTTTGGAGGGTTGACGTCTTTTGGTACAAAAACTACATTATTATCTTTGTACCAGTCTAAGACGGGCCGGGCATAGTGGCAAGATGCCAAATCCAGCCAAAACAGTGTCGGGCCATCGTGAGATCTCAAGAAGGGCAGAAGTCGTTTTTGGAGGCATTCGTCCTTGTAGATTTGTCCGTTGACGGTCCCAGAGGTGATGAAGGGCTCACTCATTTTGCCACATCCGCAGATCGCTTGCCAGACAAGCAATTTTTTGACGAATTTCGACAGTTTCTTCTTCTGTACACTCTCCGGAACGGCCAACTTAGAGGTGGTGACGTAGTGTTCCTGTCCTGGCATTTGTTTGGTGTCAGCTTTAATGTAGGTCTCATTGTCCATCACAATGCAGAACGGTTTTGTGAGCCACTCAATGTACAGTTTTCTTGCACGAGTTTTGGCCACCAAGTTCTGTTTATCGCTCCGGTTCGGTCCTTCTGGACCTTGTACACATGTAATCCAGAACGTTTCATTGTTTTCTGCACAAAACAAACTGAAACTTTCGCCTTCTTCGCAACATCCCTGATCGAAATGTTGGGATAACGCTTAAATTGGTTCAATACCATCCTGGCCTTCTCTGGATTTGATGTGCCACGTTTTTTCCACAACCATTTTTCAGCTTGGTTGTCTTACGGTCCTTGATCGTTTTGATCTCATGAGATACGGTTGAATGTGCGATTCCGAGCTGTTTTCCGATCCATCGATGAGAAGCGTTTGGGTTTTCTAAGTGAGTGCCCAAAATATGTTGGCGCACTATATCTTCATTCGAAGCCACTCGACCGATGCTCACGAAACTCATTACACAATTGACACAACACAATGAAATACATTCAGTTAAAATTTCAATAATTTTTACCCACACGCTAAAAAGTTACGAACAATTGGGTGTGTTCAAATTTCATCGAATACAGTCTTTATGATACTTGCTATGGATTCTGTACGCGCCTTTTTCAGCATTCTGGATCCAATTTTTTACATGTTCCAAACTACAGGGTGGCAAAGGTTGCCTGTCCGCATTTTTTGTTTCAGTGTATCTTTTGTACAGTTTTGTGTACGATTTGTGTATAGTGTTCATTGTATGTGTCATAATCTGGCATTTATGGATGCGGATTTGCAATGAAAGATGGTTTGTTTTGGTTACGTAATAATCATGAACGCAAAACGAGCGTTGGCTGTAGTTTTCTATTTGAAGAAATTCGAGTACTTTTTTCAAACAGTAGACGTATCTGATTTGTAACAAAGAGGGGAGCAAATGCAAACGTAAAATTCATGAAACCCTTAGCACTTTTACGCAAACTATGGCCACCAACACAAGGAATAACATTTCCTTCACATGATGGTGATGCTACTTTCCGTGAGGGTACTGAGAGTTTTGAGAAATTTACGTTTGAATCTTACTTCCCTCTTTGTTTACAAAATCAGATACGTCTGTTTGAAAAGTACTCGAGAAATGTAGACGTGCGTGAGATCTTAAGAGACGGCTCAAACACATCGGTGTTCAGATGTTCCCAAAGATAGGTTGGGCTGAGCAGCGGTTTCCAAAATATGTCGAAATTAGCGGCAGGGAGTGGAATTCTCAGAAAACCCTGCTTCCACCACTTTTCAATCGATTGTGGGAGTAAACTTCAGCACTAATTACTACATCGAGCATGTTTCGAAGAATCACTCTTGTTACTGCATGATCTGGAAATTTATTGCAGACGGAGATTTCTCTGTTTTTAACAGGATTCTGCCCCTGATGTCAATCGAAAAACGACACAGGAGTGAATCCTAGAGGGTTTGAGCTGTTTAGTGGAATATCTGTGGCTCAGAAATTAGAAGCAGGGTCAATATTTTCCACTTAATTCCAACTACTCTTGCTTATTCAGTGTCTCGTACACTTCTTAAGTCGAGTTATTAGTAACGAGACACTGAAGAAGTCTGCACATTGTAGACGAAATACGCGTATCTGTCAAGATAAGCAAAGGTAAATGGAATTAAATGGAAAATACTAATTTTTCTTCTAATTTCTAGTGACACAGGAGTCTTTGCAGTCCTGAAGCTTCAAGAAACCCTTTGATTAATATTTGGGACAATATGTCTCAAGATACGGGTTGTGCCAAGAGCGATGGCTTAAGCAAACGCCAACGGCTGAGCATAGATGAAAAAGGTGAGCGGTTCAAGCTCAACACGTTATTTCTTAATACTTTAATGTACAGTATATGAAGCGTTTGTTGATGTTAAGCTATTTGTTGTGTTTTTATGAACATATATTCTACCGAAAAACAACCTTTGCCACCCTGTACTGTACCCTGTACTCGATTCGAGAAACGAGTTGCTAACCGTATCATGTCATGACTTAATTTCTGCAAATACTGCTTATTGTTTGATTGGCTTAAACATGCATGACTTTTTTTAATCGTTTGCACTAAGGGGTGAGTCGAAAATTATTGTGACACTTTCAAACTTGCGTAACTTTTTTCATACTTGACCGAAATTAACAAAATTTTGTTTTTGGTGTGTATTATTGACATTTACTCAGTTGTGCAGCTGTGCGGTCGAAGTGGATGAAAATCAGCAAACCGGTCGCAACATGATTTTGTTTTCCCACACGCAAAATCCTTAACTGTCACATCACGCCTGGGGAGAACAGATGAACAAACATCATTCGACCATCTCAAGGATCCTCCAAAGGTTTCTGGAACGGATGACAGTGGACCATGGACCAGGACCAGGACGGAAATCGGGAGCACTGAAAAACTAAAATTGCTAATTTTAAGCAGATTCCAAACAGTTGTGTAAGAACAATAATGTTGTTTTTGCAAGAAACAATCCGGATTGAAAATGAAAAAGGTGCAAAACTTCCCAAATCGTGACAAACACAAGCAGATTGTTGCTAAAACGCATGCCCGGAAACTCTTCACGAAGATGCTAACGAAATACCGCAGTTAAGCAGTTTTCGATACAGGAACAATTCACGGGCAAGGACAAGTTTGCCTTCGATGACCGCTTCAAACCGAAGAAGCTGTCGAAATTCACTTCGAAGTACTTTGATTTGTCGGGCCATATGCATTTATGAAAATTGGACTGAACCATTGTGACCAAAGGCACCATCAACGGTGTGATTTATAATACTGAGTGCCTCCAAAAACGGTTCTTAAGGTTTTTAATACAGCACGATAAAAAACCGCTGTTTTTTGTGATTTGGCAACATGTCACAACTCTCAAACAAGCAGAAGAGATTTGAGTTATTTTTTTTGTGGATTTTGTACCGAAATACAAAACAAACTCACCAAAGTGTGCTGAACTCTGTCCGATTGAAACCTGTGGGGCACGATGATGCAGCACGAAATTCAGATGACCTGATAAGAGACGAAGAACGTAGAAGAAATGATGAGGAAGTGGAAAGGAAGTGGAAAATCTAGAAAACATAGCGAAACGACTGTACAGGCTCTGATGGACGGTGTCAATCGTTTTACTCAAACTCACCATAAAATTTAATCATCGTATGTAATCTGAAATAATTACATATACTGAACAATTGTGGTGTGGTTCCATTGCGATAACTACAGCCAATTTACCAATCAATCAAAAGTGTTGCAATAATTATTGTATCACCCTTTAACAATGAAAATAAATTCCATTTATTTAGTTTAATATTAATATCTATAGCTTGTCTTCAACCAAACCTAGATTTCAATATTTTGCTACAAAATTGTGCTTTGTCGAAAATGAGCAGGTTCGACCAGCTATTGAGTGCGGTCGCAATTTAATTCTTGGATACAATCAGAAAACTTGCTGGAAAGCTTGGCATTCTTTCATGCATAGTTCACAGCCTGTTTAAAATCTTTCGATACTTTTTTGAAACCATAAGGATGCGAACGTGACACAAATATTACGGAGGAGGCCAAATCTTTTGGTGAGTACTTCAACAATCAATAGGAAACTAGCGATTATAAAATTGGTTCACAGTTGTAGAACCTTTTGGTCCAAGTACTCCTTGAACCATGTACCTAGGAACACATTTTTGCGGTTTTCGGTATTAGAATCTTTGTTTTTGTTTTGATTCGCTAGTTTATTTTGACAGAATTTTTTAGAGTGTTAACGTGTGCGTTACTTTCTCAGAAGCAATGTGGTGGTACTTCCTGAGCCAAAAATTATGTCCATTTTATTCAGGACTATCCAGCCGCAGGTATGGCAGCTCGTAAAATTAAAACCCGCTCAATTTTGAGCATATTTCGAAGCAACGACAAGGAATGAAATCTTTCAGGGTCAAAACAGTGCTGAACCGCAATTATACGCACAATGTGACGGTCAAAACATGTGCTCGTAAGTTGTATTGGGAATATCTGACGTATCTTGCATGAAAATGGACGATGAGACGTACGTCCTAGAAGACTTGACACATTTTCCTGCCATATCATTTTACACTGCCATGCAAAGAAATGACGTTGCAGAGCCTTTCAGGACCACTACTTGAAAGAGATCGCAAACTACTAACTGGAGGGGGCTCAGCTGTCAGCCATCGGGTGGGTCCACCGGTCACATATTGTGGAACGATCGGCCTTGGGAAGATCATGTCAGGCGTGTCAGGTCATGATTACTACAAAAATTATCTGGGCAGATTCGGACATGGATGTCGAAGGGACACCGGATCACATGGCTGCCCATGGTTCGGAAAAAGGCGAAGCGTGATGATTCTCATCAGCGGGGCAGACACCAGCGCAGATAACGTCGTCCACAGAATGTATCGCGATGAAAATACGAGGAATGCGATTAACGATGCTATTACAGTATGTCCAATAAAAAAATGCGAAAGTATTCAACACTTATTTTTGGATAGATGGTAGATGGTAGATTGATGGACCACGTCCACGGAGGATGACTTGAAATGTTCGTCCAGGGCAAGAGTAAAGCGCCACCTTGTAACGGACCGAACCAAACAACTACGCCTGGAGCGCTCGAAACGTTTGGTGTTAGCATTAAAAAAGAAGCATACCATCATCGTGTTCTTCGATGAGAAAATGTTCACCATCGATCCCGTATCTAACACACGTACAGACAGGTTTATTTTGCCAAAGAAGGTTGAGGATGTTCGAGAGAACGTGAAACCCAAGTTTACAACCAAACATCCGCCCGCAGTCATGGTTTTACGTCCAATGGCTTGAAAATGCCTCCAGTATTTACCAAAGCTGGATTGAAAGTTAATTCTGAGGTTTACATGAACATTTCGGAGGACCACGTTCTGTCAAGGATGAAATCCAACTTTGGAGCACACCAACACTTTATTTTCTAACAGGACGGAGCACCGTGTCATGCATCAAAAAGTACTCAAGCGTAGCTTTTTGCCAAAGGACATTTGGATTCCTAGCAGGCCGGACTAGAATCCTTGGATTACTAAGGTCTGTGAATGTTCTCACCCCAGTTGCTGGCGCCCTGTAAGCTTTCATTACCTAGGCATGGAACTCGATGACTGACTCATACATTGAGAAGGTATGCTCTCGATTCCGTCCCTGTTTGAAGGGGGTGATCGAGAAAAATGGTGGACATATTGAGTAATGTAATAATAAAAGACTTAAACGATTTTCTCAAAAAAAAAAAAAAAATGATTTCTTTTTATCATTTTCTATGGAAAAAACTTATTTGAAACTGAGTTATGGATTTTCGAATTTTTTATGGGAGATACTGTATGCAAATTATTTCGGCTCTTCACAAAAATGGCGAGAAGATCAAGCGGGCGGATGAACAAAGCAGCAGATAATCGGTCTGGGGGGTGTTCCACCTCTGGGGAACTCTTCGTTGGTATAGGGCTGATCAGCCGCCGAGGACCTCTCAAGTTACCTGCAGTGGAAAGTGGGAGCTTAATGGCTCAGGATTCGTGTAAAAGTATATGACCTCAGAGAGGAGCCAACAGCAGCAAGCCAGCTCTAAGTCAGATGAAAGCTGCAGCGCAAATGGTGAGAAGACCAGCGGTTCAGCAACGCGATTGCTCCTGCCTCTTGGAGGTTCTGCTTGACGATTGCCCAGTAGCGTCCGATCGGTTGCAGTTGGGAACAGTTTTGCAACAAAATCAAGGTTGTTATCAAAAAACCACTGTAGAGTTAATCAGGCATAAATGGGCAGAAGCCAGATCTGGCCAGAAGAGAGGAGAAATGACATGCAACCTCTTCTGCAAATGCCATGAAATTCAGGTCCCTACGCACTGAATATTCATCGATTTTAAATTGGCGTACGATAGTATCAACTGATGAGAGCTATGGAATGTCATGGATGAGAACAGCTTCCCCTGGAGTTTCACAAGAATGTTTAGAGCAACACGGACGGTGTGCAAAGTTGGTGTGGGTGAAGTTTTCAGGCGAACAATCTAGTTCGTTTGAATCTCACCGAGGACTTTGAGAAAGTGACGGACTTTCGAGCCTTTTGTTCAATATCGTTCTAGTGTCATGTGAGTCGTATTTAACAACCGGGGTACGATTTTCACAAGATCCAGTCAATTTGTTTGCTTCGCGGATAATATGGACATTGTCGGCTGAAAATTTGGAATGGTGGCAGAACTGTACACCCAGCTGAATCGAGAGGTAGCAGAGTAATGTACGATAGACTGGGATACTTTCGAGATGGCGGATGAATTTGTCTACCTTTAATCCTTGCAGACAGACAACAACGTTAGTTTTGAAATACGAAGGCGCATCATCCGTGGAAGTTGGATAGTGTTTTCGAACAACTCGTGCTTAGGACCATCTTGGGCGGTGTGCAGGAGAATGGCGGCAAAGAATTAATCACGAGGTCGCTCAACTCTATGCTGAACAAAGGTAGCAAAAGCTGTAAGGACACGGTATGCAGAGCATGTTGCGAGAATCCCGAATAACAACTTTGCAAAGATGGTGTTCGCTTATAATCCGGCTGGTAAAGAAGGCTTGGGATGCAGCGGGCTAGATGGGCAGACCAGATACTCAACGATCTTGGAAGAGTGGGGTGCAGCCGAGGATGGAGAGGTGCAGCCACAAATCAAGTGCTGTGGCGTGAAATTGATGATTCGGAGTAATCTGTATGATGTTTACCAAATAAATAATAATGACCACTTCTACAAGCACTTGTTTCAGTAAATATCAGCATGTATTGTTCCTTTTGTGTAGAAAAAGGACAATCGCAAGCCACATATACTAATTGGTTGCCAAATGAGCTCCTTTTACCGAATTTTTCCACCGCAATAGTCTTATCAGCAATTGGGACACTCTCCCCAAGCAATTTGGTGTATAATTGAGGTCCCGACCGTGTTCTTGAATCCTCTTTCACGTGCGATTCGTCGTCCAATAAAAGCACACTTGGGAAGATTGTCCAAAATATGGTTGCACAGCGTTTGGACCCTCATTTTGGCACGAAACTTCTGCTCCGGAGATTGCTATGGTAATTTCTGCCTCCTGTATGTCTTCAAGTCCTTTTTTTTGTCTTAAAGGGTGGAGCGGTCAAAAATTGGTCAACCATAATTAAGTGCAGACTGATTTGTTTATTATATAAATGACCAATCTTTATTTAAAATTATTTATTTTGTTAAGTTCATCGTCTACAAAACAGTAAAAAATATTTCATTAGGATTTCGATTTTCCAATTGCGAACAGTCGGGCTTGACGTTTCACGCCTTCCATCAAGTTCTGTACCGCTGATATATCCACCTTATTTGATGCTGAACACCAATTTGCTTTGAAATATTTTTCACTTCCAGCTGTTTTTTGAGTTCTCTTGAGATTTCAGTTAACGATTGCTCTATATTTTTCCATAGAGCGCAGTTCCGGCGAGATTCCGGAGGTTTTTGCGTTTTTGCAAGCATTCCATTACATAAATATCATGGTTGACGGTGCCCGTTGTCACGAAACTTTTGTTTTTTAGGCCCACACGTGCAAATCGCTTGCCAAACCAAGTATTTTTTCGGGAACTTTAACATTTTTTTCTGCTTATACTTATTTTTAACCTTTTATTTTCCGGTAGCCTTATAGAACTCTTGATCTGGGAGCTGCTAGAAATCAGCCTTGACGTATATTTCATCGTCCATTACGACGCAATCAACAAACTCGTGTACAACTTACGCGCTCTTCCGTTGGCTGTTCTGTTTTGCTTATCATCTCGATTTGGGGTCCCTTTAACCTATAATGTTGACGCGTTTCTTTGCTCGCGTTTCTGGCACATTTCTTTGCTCTATGCACTGTTGTGTGGGACTTTCCCAATTTGTTTCCGATATCTCTGATGAAAAGGTTGGGATTGCGTTTGAAAATGCTGGCCACTATTTTTCCTGTCGCTGCGGCTTCCTGGTTTCGGTTTCCTCCTGATCTCGAATTTCTGGCAGTCGGCAGACGTTCTCCGAATACTTTTATAACATTCGTCACGGTTGATTTGGCAATTGTAAGTGATTTTGCCCAGTCGGCGTGGGAATAATTTGGATTTTGCTTATGCGTGCACAAAATTTTGATACGCTGCTCTTCTTGCTTCGACGCCATTTTGACAACTGAATAGAAAATGTCAAAAACAAAATAGAGTCAACATTTCATACGCATACACCTACAAAATGAGGGGTGTTGAAGTTTTTTAAATGCACGATATTTGTTTTTTAAATGCACGATATAACCTCATATTTGAGTCGACCAAGTTTTATACCGTTCTATCCTTCAATTCGATGAATCATCCCGATTCTGGTCCGGTATGTCTTGGCCAAGTCACGAGTAGAGGCTAATTTATTCTCTTGAACATAATCGATGAACTTTTGATACAATTAAGGATTGCTGAACCTTGTTTTTGACCACTTATCGGCAGATCGCCAGATCCTACAGGGTGTAACGGGTGGCAATTAAAATTTTGGAATTTTTTGCGAGGCCTCTATGCTCAACAACAAACGAGCTCAGAGAGAAATAAGAGTGTGTATGCGTTAGCTCTTTCTCTCCTCTTTCTGCTAGTATTTTCTGTTTTGTTTATGCTTGCTCAGTTTTGCTCAAAATGCCGTCGAAACAAGAAGTATTTTGCGAGCGCGTTGTACAGTTCTACGAACTGCACAGAAATCTCGGCAAAACGTATACGGTACAACATTTTATAAGCGAAAATGTTGCGACTTCGACTGTTTACCATATCCTAAGATCCCCAACAACTGCTCGCAAGCAAGGTAGTGGAAGACCAGCCAAAATTATGGACGCAAAAGGACTTCGTTCTCTTTCTCGTGCCTTCAACAACAAGGATTCACTGAGCCAACGGGATGCCGCAAAAAAGTTCAACTGTTCTCATCAGTACATATGCAAAACATTGAAAAGAGTCGGAATAAAGTGCTGAAAGAAGACACGAGCCCCGGAATATACTGATGCACAGATTTCAACGCTGAAATCCCAATGCCGTTGGTTGATTAAACATTATTCTGGAAAAAGTTTTGTTTTGGACGACGAAAACTACTTCCCTCTTTCGAAGACGCAGATTCCCGGAAACGATCGATACTATTCAACGGATAGTTCTACTACACCTCCGAACATAAAATATAAGTTTAAACATAAGTTTGAACAGAAAGTGATGCTGTACATTGCCATTTCCGAGAAAGGCATTTCTAAGCCATGGTTCAAGCCCTCTGGTTTGGCAATCAATCAAGATGTGTACCAGAACGAATGTTTGAAGAAAATTTTGATCCCGTTCCTACAAAAACATCATGCTGATGGACAATTCGTGTTTTGGCCGGATAAAGCGTCATCGCATTACGCCATAAAAACCACAACCCGACAAATCTGCCTCAGTGTCGCCCAATCGAAGATTTCTTCGGGGTTTTGAGTTCCTTGGTGTACAAAAATAACTGGAGAGCCACGAATTGCAAACAGTTGATTGGTAGAATCAAGAGATGCATTCGCAAAGTTGACATGGAGGCCGTACAACGCTCCTGTTCCGACATCAAACGGAAACTTCGCCGAACATCCGATTACGGACCGTTTTCAAATGTTCACTAATTTTTTTTCAACAATGGACAATGTATCTTTTATTTGAATATATCAGATCTTCTTCAACAATGTTTGTCTTTTTTAGACAGCTTGAGAAAGAAATTCCAAAATTTTAGTTGCCACCCGTTACTGCAAAAATTCATCATTAAGACATGATCTCATGTATTTTTCTAGTACACAAAACTTATTTTTGATATATTATATAACCAAAACAGCGCAATAAATCAATCTATTTGAAACATCTTTAAGGTCACACAAGAAGTTTTTAGATACAGATTTAGGACTAATAATACGTTTTCAAGATACTTTGAATAACTTGCATTCAACATGATGACGTCTTCTCTTGGTAGTTTCTAGCATCCTAATAACAAATAGTTTATAGTCAAGAAATTTCAAAGTAAAACAATTGCAGAAAAATAAGAACATGACATCCAAATTTGAGAAATGTCAAATGAAAAGAAGTTAACAAAGCCTGAATTTGAAAATAATGTTTGTCTATAAGGAGAGTATGCAAAACTCATAATGAAAAAAGATGATAATCGTTTTTAGCCAAATCGATTATTTATTAAATATCAGAATTCTGAAGATGGTTAACACTAGAAATGTTTACCAAAATATCTTATGCGAGACAGCTTTTATTGTGCAACTTTTGGTTTTACTCTTACATAATGTATGTGCCATTCTAAAGATCCAAAATGCAACAGAAAATTATCTTATATTTTGCTATTTTGCAGCATCTCTGATCGAATCATTAAAAATCTTCTTGATGGATTAGCAACATGGTCTACACTGTCGATTAAAAGTATTCTGAAAACATTAGTAAATGTCCAGATTATCGAGCAATTTTCGTTCTTACGCAAATATTATCATCTTAATCATTGACGAAAAAAAAAACGCAGATTTCGTAAATTTTTGGTGATAATTTTAATCATAATTTCAATCCGCACTGTAGTTTATGCCATAGTTATGGCGTGAAGTTAAAATTCAGTCCAAAATACATCTTTACAGCAGTCTAATAACATACTGATGGTGGTCTATAGTAAATTATTTGAGTATGTTATTATAACATCATAATAACCATATTAGAGCATCTTCTAAGTGAACTGTCATCTTACTCTAGAAATTTTAGAAAAAAATACCCATCTTGTGGACTATCACAATGAATCGTTTTTTAAGAAGGTATCTGGCAATTGAGCTGGGTTCACTTTTTAATCGATACGGTAAATTAAGGAAAAATAATAAGGTTTCATAAGCAATCTTATCATACTCACAAGAAACCATACTGTCAAATTCAATCTGTGTTTTCCTCTGCTCATGCATTTCTGCATTTATTTTCACTTTTTAATAACTTGATTACAACCTATTGGTTATTGAGATGCTATAAACTACCTAGATAAGACTTCTTCACGTCAAAAGCCTGTTACGCAATGCTTCTTTAGAACTTCTTAAGTGACCTAAAATATGTTATAAAAATATCGACTAATTGCGCTGTTTTGGACATATTCGAGTCGAAAATTAAGTCATATTTTCTAGAAAAATGCATGAGTGAAGTATGAACGCAAATGTTATGCGACAACATCCCGTCAGCTTGTATACGACAAATGATGTTTTTCATTTCATTCAAGAGTACAGCAAAATTTCAAGATTACTGACCAAGAAGATGTTTTTGGTGTTACTTGGGATACTTTTCTATTACTCTTTTTAGGTTTATTGCGGTTCCTTTCCCATGTATTGACCAAAACGGAGGGTGTACAAATTACCGCTTGAAACTATCACAAAGCTATCAGTGGTACATGAGCGCGATCCAACACGTTACTTTTGACTGTTTAGGGTGCGGATTCGTCCGTGCCTTGACCTAGCCCACAGTGGGATGTTAGGCAAACGTAATGTCCTTGGTTGGAGTTCCGATATATCCATGCCTTTCACTCAATTTTCAATACTTCTGTTCAATTTTCAACCTACTGTACCATGACGGCACATTCAACACTTTTTCTTAATATCTTTCATTCTAGCAAACATTACTGTCCACTCTTGACGCCTCATGGTGATGAGCGAACATTTCCTTCTGCATCATAATCTGTTGGTTCTTCGTGTAAATACAGCTGATCTGCAATAACGTAGCAACATCCGTGGGCGGTCAATCATGCTCATGCTCATGCTCTTGCTCACTGTTTTAAGCTCAGTCACGTATCAAATGTTTATTACTACGTTTCGATACACTCCTTATTACGAAATTCTGAGAGATCGTAAATCGCAATTTCTATGGAATTGCTGTCATGGGATATTCTAATGCCACTTCCAGATGGTCTAAACATGATTTCCTACTTTGAAATTTCCAATGCTCAAAGCTCTATTGTTAATGATAGTAGCAAACATGAAAGGATATTATTAATGATCTCACGTATTTGTCGAAACGTACGTACAACTCTTCACATTACTCTCCGCAATTCCAAGCCTTCAAGTTCAACCACAACTCACTCTGGATTCGTGCCCGCCAGCTACCGCCCAGCAAACTGATTACCACAGTTATCGCCGGAGGAAAGTATAGTATCAAGAGCAGAAACGTGCCGAGCATTAGTGTGATTGGTGCCTTCCCGGACCTGGTAGAAACGGGAGACTGATATAGGGTTTGCGATTTGTTCGAGAACCTTGAATAAAATATCGAGTTGCTTTTGTTTTGTACTTAATTTGCAACCGAATCCTGTTTGGCCCATTCAAATTGATCAATGCTAATTGGATGCATCTTCTGGTCGATTTCGAGATCATCGAGGGGGAAGGTTCCTTTTTTTTTGTGGGTTGGTTCTAATCGGATTATTCAATGCTCCATTATAATCGTGCAGTTTAATGCTCGTAGCAATAGATTTTCATCATGTGTAATAAGAGATTGAGTTGATTTTAGAGTAACTTCACATTGCGGCGGATTATATTCAAACTGAATGTGAAGTGAAGTTTTTGGAGCGAATTTGAAATTACGAACTGAAAGTTGAGTTTTTTCCCCACAGAACAGTATTGCTAGTCAAAAACCAGAAAGATTTTCCCATCACTTTTCCCATATAGACGCAAAAAAATACATTGAAATGTACTTAACCAGAGCTGAGAGAGAAAACGCAAATTACGGCACGTAACAAATGCCGACTTCGGAGTGCGTCTTCATGCCTGGAGCAAGGCTAGGCAAGCAAACTAGACTCGTAAAAGTGTCTGCCGTACTGCAGATGAATATTTCATGACCATCGGGGCAGCACTATGTTGGGAAAGATTAAAGCTTGACGCACATTGTAGACATTGTGTATGTGTTCCAGCGTAAGGCACGAAAATGGCCTATCATTTTTTATCGATTCACTTTTCTAAGAATAATGTGTCTGCGGGGTCTGATAGTGTAGTCGGTAAACGTGTCGGTTTCCAAGACGGAGGTCATGGGCTCGGTTTCCGATACAATTGAATGTTGGAGCAACAAGCATATCAGTGTGCTTGCCACCTACTATACGATTGGACATTTACGAAGTGCTTTGAAGAATACTATTATAATTTGAGGTAGGAGATGAAGTGGCTGGTAATTCACATTGGATGGAGTTGCAAGCAAACCGACCACATATTTTGTCGACCGGAAACGGTCGCTGAATCTGACGCCCTTTTCACGAGCTACGCTAGTATACATGTTGCTCGGCATTCCGCATCTGCTGTCACAAAGCTCTGCCAGGTGCTGCTGCGAGTATGTGGATTCAGGTGGAAAAACGGAAAATGACAACCGGGAAAGCTGGTTGTTGGAAATGGATAACTGCTGTTTCATAAATGCCCGAAGATGCTTATCTTGGATTACGCTTTCTCGAGCACAAGGGAACTGACGACTGCTCTTGAAGATGGGTAACATCAATCATCGTAATGTTTGCAGTGATTGTCTTGATTCTTCATATTTGCGAAAATTTTGGCTCATAAAAATTATAGTTGAAAATGGTTGAGTCACGAGCGTTGGAAAACCTCGCTTCTTATTTTTTTTATCGTTAAACAATGTCGTATCGTATGAGGTGATATATAAGGATATAGTTTGTACACGTTATACTTCGGACACTAAGATAGTTCTAGCAAAAATAAATGTGTCCGAGGTTTAACACGGACAGGCATTAAAAACAAATTGGAAACCTTATTTGGTAATGCTGAAGAAGCCACTGATTCTGGTTCTATCGGATTAACTCATATTCAAAACACTCTTCAACCTCATAGCCCGGTTGCTTTAACTACAGTGAAACTTTTCAATATTTATCTCATTGTTTGTTTATTCTCTCATGGATCCACGTTTTATTTATTAGGCATGATTCCGATTGTTCTTCTCAATTGTTCGGTACTGAAATGGCAAGCTGCCATAAATAACAATTATAGTTCATATCCTGTTGTTGATGCTTCCTTATAGTGAATTGCATAAAAATCAAACAAATGACACCACTTCCCTTGAAAAACATTCCCCCTGCGAATCGATAATGCTCACACATAATTGAGCTGATTGGAAAAGCTGCAATCAAATCGCGGTTGCTTGTCTGTATTTCACAATTGGATGTACTTTGATGAACCATTTGCATTTTCCAGTTTTATCCCTGGGATGCACAAACATGTGCAGTGTATGTACATTATAGGCACCCACTAGGGTGGTTCAAAACACTGAAATTGCTCTTCCTAAAGGGTGCCCCACATCAAATTTCATTACCCTGTAGAAAATTACCCATTGGGTATTTTCTCTTGAAAATTGTGGTTGAAGTAGTTTAGAGTGTATTTGTTGTATTTTTATCGCTGTCAGTTTTTGGAAAATTGAAAAAATGACGACACCCGAACGTCACGAATTGATTATGCGCCAGCACCTGGAAAATTCTCATTCCTCCCATCGGGCATCGAAAAACAACTCGGAATCGTGCAGTCAACAGAGAGTCGTGTGATTGAACGTTACTACGAAACTCTGAGCATCAGTCAGAATGGATGGAGGATTGAGAAGGAAATAATTTTTCATCACCATGAGGCTCTAGGAGTTAAAAGCAGTTTTTTTTGTTAGAACAAAGTTGTGAGGTATTGATAGTTCCGTTCGCGCACGGCAGGCTGTGAAAATTGAATAGAAGTAGTTTTTTAAATTGAGTGGAGGGAATTGTGAGGTAGTACTTGGAAATAAATATGCCTAAAGCTTACTAATGGGGCATATATTATTTTCTGAAAGTTTGAAAAGTATCGGTCATCTAGGTTATTTTCTACAGCGTTTTTTCCGTGATGCAATTTGATGTGAGACACCCTTTAGCTCGAATTATTCTGGCTATAAAAATTCTTGCAGTACTGAACCACTTCCTAGAAATATGTTTGGAGGCGTATTCTCGATTTGATTTTATGGTTATTAGTTTTTCAAGAGTTCCAAGACTCCTGACAATTTTCTAGGATTTATTATTTATATGCAAAATTTGAATAATTGATTGAATAATAAAATTGAACAACTATTTAAACTGATAAGCAAATAAAAACAAAAATGATCAGATTAAAATTTACAGAAACAAAATCCGCGATCACTTTCCATCACTATACCCATTATAATGAAATAAAAAAAATGCGTTCATTTCAACTATCATGGTTCGACTGTTCAATTGATGATGAACGAGTCCATAATCACGCCAGCTTCACATTTTTAAAACACACATTGAGGATCAAATAAATTTACGATAAATACTAGATTTATTGAAACCTTGTGCTGAACTGGCCAGCTTATAGTGCCGCAAGGGCTCAGTAGAGATTCTTTGTCAAGACTCAGTTCCATTATGGAAATATCACATCAAGTAGTTTTTCGATGTGCTACAGAGGATCGTGTGCCTGGAGGTCACGTATAGAATTTAACTATTGTCATTAGGTTTGTTGTTGCAGCGCACTTTGAGATCATTCTTGCTTTAGATTCATCAGAATAACATGGAAGGACACTACGAGAAATAGAGGCAAAATACATTTTTTATCTTTTTTGTTAAATCTTTCCTGTTTTCTTAACTCAGGAGCAATAACTATGAGGTCAGCAAAAATAAAAGCGGATTGCTGTTATAAAATCAGTATCAAGCATCATATAGTAACCATGTCAACAGTAAATTAAAATATATAAATGTTAGTTTTATAAAATTTCAATAGATTTGACAAACTTTTCCAGGATTCCTCAAATCAAGATTTTCGTGAATTGCTGCTACCGCAGGAATCGAACAAAAAACGTGCTTAATCGCGGAACCGCAGAACTCTACACTTTAACACCTCACAAACAAATTTGCATTCCAGGATCAACCGTATATATTTGATACGAATGCTTGTAGTAGTTTTAATTTACATGAATAAGTACACTATTTATATAAATATTTTATGCAAATGGGAGGGACCATCAGGGCACCCGATTGAAGCTCTCGGGATGGGGAGAGTGGGATTGCCAACGCTAACACCCAACCCGTTTTTGGCCCTTCATACAATAGCATGATGAGGATAAACAATGGTTATTGAAGCTTGATCAAGTCTTACAGAGACGAGTGTTGTCGGACTAAGTTTCCGTGCTACGATGCACAGTGATCCAGAATGCGACTTTAGCTGGAAAGATACATTTTCAGCCTGAATCTGAAGTTTTAGAGTAAAATTGTCTTCTTCAAAGTTGTTTCTAATAATGAGGCCTTTCTTGGGGTGTAAATGAAAACTAGGGTCCTTATGTACGTTGAAACATAATACTTGCTGAAATAAAGGTAAACATTCTTTGGTAAAATTGTAACCTAGCAAATTTCGAGCTACGTTGCCAACAAATCATTGAAAAGGATTCGGGGAAAAGTCCGCACATTTCTTCAAAATCGAGATGATTAATTTTTTTTGTATTTTTCCTCTAAATTTCACATAAAGTCGAACATTTAAGTTAAAAAAGAATACTAATTTGTTAATGTATATCCGAAGTATGCGTAAAAGTCTATGTTCCAATTCTAACTGGGCCACACTTTAGAAGGAGATAGACTTGGCTCTTGATGTAGTATTGCATTAACTTTCTAATAATGCGTACAATGACCGAGCTGAAATATCGGTGCAAAAAAAAAGCCGAGGCGTTGTCATCATAAAGTTTTGGGCCGAATTATTAAGATGAATTCACCTCGGCTTTGTATTTGCACCGATAGTTCAGCGTGGTCAATATTGGGTGAACAAGGAAAATACTCATGTTGGAGCCTCAACTTTGACGCCAGCTGTAGTCCAAACCACTTGATGGAATCAGTTCAAATTTTGTCCACATAAATTTCTCAAAATTTTCAATATGCTACCTAAATTTTTCACAGAAATACGGTTTTTTTAAATAGGTATGTCCAAAATGACTTTTTTCACATATGTTATGATAACTTCAAATTTATAATTTTTATCAACATAAAATGTTGGTAACATAAGGTCAAAACATTAGTTACAACGTTGTCAAAATTTCAGCCAAATATATTGATAATTGACAAAGTTACAGAAGGTTGAACAACTTCAATTACTTTATTCCACGAAATAATCATGTATTTACTTTTACTTAAGTTCAGTTTCAAATTTTTGTACTTTAAACATGTTCAAAGAGAACGTAAATTTTCATTCAAATATGAAATGGCCTCACTAAGGCTTTCAGCTGCAATTAATGACACGGTATCATCCGCAAAAAATATTGATATTGTAAGACTCGTCGCATTTTAATAACATGGACCCTAATACACTCCCTCGTTGTATACCAACTCTGTTAACCACTTGGCTCGAAACAGCATCATTAGGCGCAGTCAACTAAGTTCTGTCAGACCGGTAGCTTATGAACCATCAAGATGCAGAACCCGAAAATCCATACGGCTTGATCGTTTCTAACAACAAGGGCTGAGAAATCTTTTCAAAAGCGCGCTTTAGATTAAAAAAAAACGAAATGGTGAGCTATGTCAGTGACATAACTGCAATGTTGTCGTAGGACTGTTTGTTGATGTGAACCAATAGATGTCATCGAATTAATAAATTTATAACATATTTTAGTCAGTCTAAAGAACCATGGAAATCCTATGCTATTAGTGTGAGGCTTTACTATTGGTTCTCCACGAAAATATATTAAAATCTGCAGTTCGGGACGAATTAACTTAATAATATTTTACTATTTTGTTTTTTGGTTGATTTTTATCGGTGAGATGAAACAATAAAACAGCTGTTTTGCGTAACGCGTTTCGGCCTACTTCTAACTTCACTAGTATAGTTTTGACGTAAAAGTAGTTAGGTAACAACCTAGCAATCTGCTTCTGATGATGGCTGAAGAGAAGTAGGCCGAAACGCGTTACGCAAAACAGCTGTTTTATTGTTTCATCTCACCGATAAAAATCAAGCAAAAAACAAAATAGTACATGTTCACGGTGATTAAACCCGTTCATTTATAATATTTTTGTTTGTTGAATGTCCAACGTGTCTGTAAGTGTTAAATGGATCCAATGCTTTACACTTACATTGAACCGAAGACTACTTTATCAAGAAGACTGGCAACTCTGCCAAAAACCAGGCGACAGTAACCACAACGCCATCTTCGAGAAAAAGGTAGAACCACTCTACGCATGTGTGCATGTTTAGTTCATCAGTACACGCACACAAAGTGATAAAGCTGTCAATATTTTTCGTCTTTTGTCGTTTGAGCCAGCAAGTATTCCTATTTCACATTTGAGAGCATTCAGAAATTGGAGAAATTGGAATAAAACATTCGAGATGGGCTACAAACAGTGCAGTGTATGTGGAATGATGCAACAAAATCAAATAAGGTGATTACTTCTTTCAATGGAAATCAACATCTAAAACATCAGTTTTCAAATATTAAGCAATGACTTGCAAATCCCGAGGAAGGCCAAAAAGATATGCATAGAACACCTTCGAACGCCTTTTATAGCAAATTCAATTTAATGGGTCCTCCTACAAAGTAATACCGTGCTGGAAGTGGTTGGGTTCGATTCCCGGTCTGGTCTAGGAATTTTTCGGTTAGGAAAATTTCTCGACTCTCTGGGCATAGGGTATGATTGTACTTGCCACACAATCATACTAATACAAAAAATGGTACCTGGTATCGAAAACTCTTAATTCGACATTAAGATTTTTGATTAGATTTAACTGACAAAACGTAAAAATGACTTCTTTCGTAAATTTCTGGTGGCACAAAGGATTCCCATGCAACTCTCCAATTATATGGGATAGGTGAACTCTTCCTCCTAGAAATGATCGTGGTGTATTGATTAGGCAAGTGTTTCAATGATGAGAAATTCGCGGAAAAGCCATTGTTTACGTTTATCAGTTAGTGCATTTGGAAGTGCATTTAGAACACTAAGTTGAGAGCAAAGTAATAAGCTAATTGCGGAAGTTATAAGCTTGAAACGTTAAGAGAAGAATCTTGCAATGTGAGCAACATTGCAAATCATTATTTATCGACATTATGAATTCGTCGTACAAATAAAAACAGTATAACAGAGATGAACATCCATTCTATCCTCTATCAATCGGTTCGACAATTTCCCCGAATTTTATCCAAAACTTCTTTGGGTTAGCCGTTTTCCTCTGACACAATGATGTTGCTTTGTTTGGATGGTCAGCAAAGTGAAGATGGTTAACAGCATTTGTTAACGAATGCTGTAATGATCTTTCAAAATTTGCTCTAGATTTGACGCTTCGCTGCTGAAATTAGATGTTCCAGAGCATCTTAGCCACGCTTTGTATCCTTCCATTCATACATCTGTTTGGGTATGTGAGAAATTCATCTATTACAAATCTTCCTATTTTCCTTATCGATCATGTCCACAAAAAATTTCCAGTAACGGGGTAAAGCAAGTTGATTCCTCCTAGACACACATCCAAATCACAGAGCTGACGGTGTATTTTTGTTCTTCTTGATTTGACTGATTTTATGCTTTATGTAGGCGGGGTTGTTGACAATTTGTAACAGCTATTTCGATTCATTGGCTTACTGCGTCCATCCTCTATAATTTATCGTGTTGCTAGGGGTTCTAATGAAAAAGGATTAACACACAGCAAAAACACTTTTAAGACAGATGATTTTTTTTGTTATGGTTGTTATGTTTCAGTGACATTAGAGTCCGCACGCACACTACTTTATGTTCGAAGAGAATTAATAACACATTTACACTGAGTTTCTACCTTTGCTAGATAGAGGAGCTGGACGCAGTGACGGTTAACATTTGTGATGGGAAACGTGAAGAGCTGCCAGTCTTCCTGATAAGAGCTTTGTGCACAAATTACGTAACGCAAAAAACGGGATTTTGGACCCCCTCTCCCCTATGTAACAATAAGTAACACGTGACCAGACTCCCCCCTATAATTACGTAACGCTCACGGATCCCTTCCCCCCTAATTTCTCAATTATGATAAAATTTTCACAAAATCTGTTATTGTTGTTTTATGTTTAATTATCATTTGGGTAACTTGAAATTTGTAAAGATTGCAAACATCAGTCAATTAATTTCGTTTAAGTAACTTAAAGCTATTATAAAGATTACGAAAAACATTGCCCTCATTGTACTGTATTTATTCAGGGTAATGGACGTTTTTAAAACTGTTACAAATATTAGTTCAACAAGTTTACTCAAATGTCTTTCAATTATTTAATGTATCACCAAAAAAGTTCAAAGTTTTATTCATATCACATATATTTAGTTAAGAGATTGCAACAGTATCTTATGCAATGCATAATATTAACCTATTGAATTTTTAATAATTTTAATTATTTTTTTAATATATTAATCAGAGTTTTCCTTTTGATCCGTGCAATTCATGAAGAAGGGCTGTGTACGACTTATTCATGACGGAAAAACATACAGAACCAAAGGGGCAGTAACAAGTGCATTTGATGTAAGCTACACGCAGAGGAATATTGGCTGATTGAACGCAATGATTTGAATCAACATTTTTTGAGTATAAAATCAAACCACACATTGTTTTAGTATAATGCAATGATATATCATCACAAACGAAATTTCTTATCGAATCCAATATTGTTAATCAATTATGATTTCCAACAGATATTCAGAAATTCAGAAAAAACAGAAACTGATTCATCAAAATATTTTTGTAGATTCAACAATCAACAACAAATTTAACATAATTTCTAATTATTTCAATGGTTCTAATATGAATAACAATTTATTTTTTTCAATTCAACCGCTTTGGTCGAATCAATGCAAAAGTTACATCGTTTCCAAAAATCTTATTTTTCGATTCAACCATAAGTGCTTTTTGTTTTCAATCGAAGCCTTCTTTACAGCGCTTTAAGAAACAACAGAATTTATTGTTGGTTCAAACATAAAATCAGTATTGTTTGAATAAATGAAAATTATGGTAAGCGTGAGTCAACAATAAAATTTGTGGAATTTACACAGATCAATACATTTCTCGGCATGTAGATGTACCGTTTATCAGACAATTTTGCCAATTAGTGACACAAATCGTCATAAGATACCCTTCGTTTAGAAGAACACATTTAAATAGTACGTCTCCATTAATCAAAGCTTTAGAATTTGGTCCGAAATCAAAAGAAAAATTCGATTTTCCTTAAAATTTCAGCTTTCTTGCACCATTTGGCCATACATGTGTTTCTATTATGGCCACTCCCATAAGGAATACATGCGATTGGCCATCAAAGGAACCAAAATTAGAAACTATGGCGATATTTGGTTGCAGTGTTCCAGCCATGGCAAACTTGATTAATAATACAAAACAAAGCTTTGGTTCAGTTTTGATATTTTTCCTTCAAAATATGGATTTAACGCTTTCATTTTACTCATTGAAAATGGGGTTTCGCAAAAAAATTAAGTATAGTTCTTAACTAGTAACCCTTTGCTACTTGCTACTTTGCTTGGTACACAGGAAATTTTATCTATTTTCAATTGGTTATTCACTTTCTGATTTATTTTTCAAATTGGTATTTTGTTACGTAACGATTTTACAAACACCCTCCCCATATGTCACAATAAGTAACGGTTTCTCAACCCCCCTTTCCCCCTTCATGCGTTACGTAATTTGTGCACTAAAGCCTAAAGTAGTCTTCGATTGAACATAAAGCGAATAACAACGAACAACTTAATTTTAGACTAGAATGGACATTTTTGTTTTGCGAAAAATTCCATTGGCGGGAATCGAACCCTCACTTCATAGCAATCACTTGAATGACGGATGACGCCGCTAATCACTAGACCACGAAGATGACGTGGGCGATTGATTTGGCCATAATTTCCGGCACGCGGCTTTTTAAGCAAAACTATGATCAACCGGTGCGTGGTTATGAAAATTTCGAGGAGCGCAAGAGAAATTTCTATCAAACATACTCTTTATTCGGTAAATTGATTTGATCGACGGATTTTATTATAGTTGTTTACGGAGGGAACAGGGTTTGCGATTGAAATTTTCCTCTGTCTTCTTGGGCTGCTGGACGTTTGACAGGACACCGTTCTGTGAAACTTTTACACCGTAGAAACGTTTTTTCAGCTTGTTACTGGCTAGCCAGATGGGCTAGCCTCTAGAATGCCCCTAACCTCTGGTCTAAGCCACGGAGGTCGTCTGGGGTGGGCTACACTCGCCTCTTTTGTCTCAAGGTCGGCTCTTGTATACAAGTAACTGTTATACAGTTTGAACGCATTCATGACAGACTCTACTATTCCTATTACTCACTCTCTTAAATATCTCCTGCTTTTCTCGCTCGGGACTGGCTTAGTAGGGTAGAGGAACCGAAACGGTAACAAGCTCCTCATCTTTGCGGATGGCCACTGGCCAGCTGCAGGTGACGTGGGATGATTATGGTCTTCTTACTTTCACGGGTGGTATTTTCTACCAACGTGCTTGCCGAACACGTCATCAGAGCGTGTCGCAAATGTGATGTCATTTTCGACCAATAGCCTTTTGCGTTCAAACATTTTTCTTTTAAGTACTTTTTAATTAGTTTAAACAAATAAAATGAATTAAGTTAGCAACATGCATTCAGCTTTGATATTCTACCTTTCGAATAAAATACTTAATGTGAAATTTTTGTGGGCCAAACAAAAGATCGATCAAAATATCCAAACCTGCGTAACGCTTTCGATTTCAGAAATATTTGAACGGCGTCCCTATACAGGAATAGAAAAGGCACACAAAGATACGTCAAAAGGCAACAATCGTATCTTTACGGATGGAAGGACGGGTTTGCTCCCCCGGAAGGCACACAGGAGCAACAAATCGGTGAAAAAAACAAATAAGTTTCTTCAGGGGAACCTCTACTATACCAAGAGCGCATCAGCTGTGATGAGTAGAAGGTTCATCAAGGAGAAACTATACAATTTTCCCTTGATTTAGAATTGCATAAAGTTTCTAATAATGCACACATCAAAAGGCTAATTTTTTTTTCGGATGGATGGTAAAAGAGAACCGAAAAAGATATTTTAACAAACCAAATCAAGCTGAACAATGCATAAGGTCCTATGTAACATTGAGAGATTCTCTTCGTCGACTTTCTCTTTGGTTAATAGCTTGTATATTAAACAAAGTGTTGATGTTCTCGAAGTATTGGATCCTTAATCGCCCATTCTACTACCGTACTGTATGTTGAAAATACTTGGTCATGTTTTTAGATAGCCGTAGGAACGCAAAGAGAAAGTCGACAAAGAGAGTCTCCCAATGTTGCTTAGGAGCTAATGCATTGTTTTGTTTGAAATTGCATTTTACTCATAAAGAAATTGAAAACTTCATCAAATTACTTCCACTCTCTGGCACGCCGCTTCGCACCAGTAAGCCGAAATTTTCACAGCATATGGGCAACTAGTTTGACTACTTACCGGTGGTTCGACCTCCAGGTGGCAAAGCAATCGCATGAAAAATTTAGTCCCTTTTTTTAATGCAAGCCTTATCATAAATAAATGTGAACAGTATAACCATTTCGTGCTTAGTTTTGATCTTGAAAATAATGGTATTACAATACCATATTATGTCAATTTTGAGAGATGTCTTTACCCTAGTTTTCCATACACTTGTTTTGCGCCTCGGTTGGGATAGCTTTTAGTTCTTTTAGCTAATTTCTTTTACGTATGACGCATTCCCCGAAGCGGATAATTAAGTTTCGGAAGGGTGTCACAGGGTGTCAAATAGAGCCTGTCCACGTTAAATTTCGGACACTTACACTTTCAGTGAAGATTTTGAATTATTCCACGGATCACTGACATGTTTCACTGCTGAAACTCTCCACTTTATTTCGTGGTAGAACATGTTACCATTCTTGTTATATTCAGTAAAATGCCGTCGAATCAAGTGGAAGTGAGCAAACGCGTTTTGTACGAACGGCAGCCAAATCCGAATTTATCGGTAAGCGATCTTGCCAAGAAACTGAAATCATCGAAAATTACTTTGCTTGGTGTGTGCCAATCACTTGAACAGCATTTGATTGTGGATCAGAAGGTTGAAAGTGGTACCCATTATTAAGAAAAAATTTAAATCGTTCTGGTTCACAAATTGGGAAGCTAAAATCATGCGTAGAAATAGTGAAGCAGAAGCGAAGACTGAAGGTGTACAAAGTGAAAAAGGTGCCCAACCGTGCAAAAAGTCGTGCTAAGAAGCTTCACACCAATTTTTTGCATACATTTTCTGGTATCATAATGGACGATGAAACATACGTACTCAAAGACTTTAAACATCTTCCGGATTTGGTTTTCTACACTGCAATGCAAAGGAACACCGTGTCCGAGCATTTCCGGACAAAAAAAGTGTCATAATTCCACAAGAACTATTTGATTTGGCAGGCCATATGAAGTTGTGGTCAAAAATTCTAAAGTTTCGTCTCTACCGACACTATCAATCAGAATGTGTACGAGAAAGAATGTCTGCAAAAGCGGTTGCTTCCGTTTATCAGAAGCCATAACTCTCCAGCTCTGTTTTGGCCTGATTTGGCTTCTTGTCACTTTGCGAAATCCGTCCTGGAATGGAATAAGGTACAAGAGGCTAAATACGTGCCAAAAACAGCCAATTCACCAAACTGTCCAGAGCTTCGCCCAATAGAGAAGTACAGGGCTCCAGTTGAGCGGAAACTCTTCGAAACTAAGAGGAAAGCAAATGGTACCGAAATGATTTCAAGAGAAGGTGGAGAATCGTCACGGCGGGTGTTGTTTTATGTTTGGCCCAAAACTCTATCACAATCATTCTGGAATATGATGGTGCATTATGGTTATGAACAATTCATGTTTTGTTCCGCGTAGTCGGTTCAAAACGGCCAAGTAGTACTCTTTATTGGCCGTCCGTTCCTCCGGAACAAAAGTGGTGAACCACACCACGGTAATCAAGAAAAACGATCAGCATCACCTGATTTTTTACCGACTTTGACGTGGTTTTTTCCCACGCAAAGGTGGGTGCTATGTAAGGCGACATTTACTATCGACAAACTGCCTTGAATAAATATCAATACACCAATTCGCAGTACTCAAATGAAAATCATTTGAGCAGCTTGAATCTCTTCATTTTGGACCGCACTAATCCCCATCGGAAAGTTTCTAGTTAACAAGGCAATGCACGGACCGGGATAATTGAATCCATTCTATTTGATGGAAAATGGACAACAACACGTACAAACAGGATTGCAATTGATCATAAACCTACACGCATCGTGCTTCGTCATGTTCGTTGAATCGAAACGGATAGGACTTGTGGGATTATATCAAACAAACGTTGATTCTATTTGCACTAAATTGCATTTTAGTTCGAACGATTTTTTCCCCATAGATTCCTCATCATCGTATGCATCTATCTATAGCTACCTACAGCGAGAAAATTAATTATGGTACGTGTGTGCCCTTCGATGAGGAGCTTGGATTTGTTTTGCAACTGGGTTGCATGAAACTGATTTACACGTGGATTGGATGTGGTTTCGAGAATCAGAATTGAGCCCGTTTCCTGGAAATTCGATGCATGATACTCACCGATGAACTTGAAACTGTACAGCTTGTACTCGTCGGCCGAGGCAATCGTGTCATTGACCAGCTTCAGCGTCTGGTCCTGGGCCGCAGTGGCATGGTAGGACAGACACTCCAGAGCGACCTTCTGCTTGGCCATCAGCTTGCAGGCGCTCTCGTACATCTGCGTGTTGTGAATTCCCAGCCCGCAGAAGATGGCAAATGCCTCGAAGATTGAAATATCACAGCTTGTAAATTGTAGATCATTTTCCTGGAATGGCGAAAATTAGGCACGGTTGTAAAACCTCCCCATTGGGCACTTACCTTATTAATTAATTGAGCGACACCAATCACAATCTTCTGCCCATTGACAATTGGCATGCAGAGGATCGTTTTGGCGCTGAGTTCATCGGAAGAACCATTTTGTTGACCCTCTCCAGCTACTTGTTGATGTTGTTGTTGTTGCTGCTGTTGGTGCTGAGGATGATAAATCGGCTTGTCCTTAAGCCATTCGTTCACATCGTTGATGTTGAGCGTTTCACCAGTTGAGGCCACGTACTCCGCAATCTGAGCCAATGTTGAGCTGTTCAGGTCGTTGACCGAGGGTCGTGAGATATTCGCGGCCGAAGAACTACTGCTGCCCAGTTCGAAAATCATCGTAAAACGACCCGAGTTGGTTTTCTGTAACAAGAATTGAGACGAAAAAAAATTGTCAACCATCCAAACTAATGGAAAAGTTCACCCTCAAATAAAATATCACTCACAGCCATACATATTTCAACAGCGCCACAACACAGATATTGGCTTTTCTCGGAAATCACGCATTCATATCCCACCCATCATGCTCCAGGCTCTGATGTGCCGCCGTTCGCTACGTTCACCATTTGCGGAAAATATAATTTTCAAATATTTAACATATCGAGTCAAGAGCCGAGTCGAATGGCATTATCGTTAGTCGTCGGTCGAGGAACGAGGTCGATTTGGGCTTTGCTTCACCCGGGATTTCACCAAAATAGAAGCTTAATGGCGAAGTTGATGGGAGCCAGTTCGATTGACTTTGTCCTAGGAATTATACTTGCACATGCAATGACGACGAGGACGATGGCGGCGATAACGAGGACAGCGCCAGAGGATTAGTGCCAGAGAAATCGGGTGGAGGGGGGGAATATGGATGTTCGTTAGGGTTGCTACATGATGGCTGTATTCCGTCGGTAGGAAATTTCGAGATGAGTCGTTGTTGAGGTGAAGTGGATTGATAATGAGTTGCGTCTTGCGAATGAAATTGGGATTCTCGGGGAACGAGGAAATTCCGGTAACGAAACAAAGCCATACGGTATTGCCGATTCGTTCCAGCTAGCAATTATTTTCAAGTAGAACCATGTGAATCCTGTTAGCAACATCCGCATTCCTTCAACACACCGATCCAGACACAAATAACAATCCCAAAGTAACAGAATTCAATTCCACATACCTGCTGCTGGACGACATCCTCGACGTCGACGTTGTGACTGGTGCGGCGTGATAGCGCGTTGTGCTCCGGCCGGTCCAGCATCCGCTCGAGGTGATTCTAGGGCGCAAAATGGAAAAAAGAATTTTCGTAGAATGTGAACATTGAATAGAAGATGAAGAAGCGCGGTACGGAAAATTGATGGAGTGTGTAGGGACCGGGTCGCCGGTCGATCTACGGGATGGAAGTGTGGGTGAGTGGTTTGATTAAAAACGAGGTGGGTTTATGCAAAAAAGAAGAAGAAGAAGACGAAGAACAACCCGGATGGATTGAAAGTGCAATAATCCAACCCACTTCGTGAGTGAGTGAGTGAGAAGTGGGGCTGGTAAGTGGTTCTATGTAAAATAAAGTGCAGAACGGCTATTCTTGGTGATCCATGGGTTCAAGTGATTCAGGGCGAGAGGAACGGTTTTAATTGAATGGCGATTGTACCTGATCGAACTAATTGGATGCCGCTGACGTCAAAGTAATTGTATGAGCTTTGTTCTAACGGATTACCGTCATAATTTATGCTCAGCCAATTTAACAAAACACCTTTCAGAACTTGTTCGATGGATTTTATTGGTAGGGTTGATGCTATCATAAATTATATTGTTGGTCAAACTCCTAATTCGAGATTGAAGCAGGATGCTGATTCTTACTGAGCTATTCTTCAGCTGTTTCAAAAAACTGCGAAACAATACTGCAGGTTGGTTGTTTGAAGGGATAGAAAGACATCTAGTCGAATGAAATTTAATCGAATGACGTTTAGTCGGATGTCCATTTGCCGAACAAGTCTTAAAGAGACACACAGAAAAAAATAATTCATTTTAACGGGCGTATAAAATTTCTCCTCGTTTAATGCTAAACCAAAGCAAGCGTAAACAACGATATAGTTTGCAATCTTTCGTACGCCATACAACATTGATGGAAATATTTCATACAATAGTCGCGATTTAGGCGATATCCAGCTTCAATTTACACGAAATATCCCAGTAATTTCTGTCAAATTTGGCATTGCCTTTATGTGCATTAGACAACACAGAAAATTCAATGTTATCTTTTCAACGTAGAACTACACACTTACAAATTATGAATTTTACACGAGACGTAATTTATGTTTGTAAAAAGTTTGGGAACGTAAAGAAAGATTTTGTGTAAAATCATGTCTTATGAAACTGACACATACGCAATTAGACGAAAGATGTGTTTGATTGAATTTATTTTTCATCTCTTTGAACTCATTCTTATGTGCAAAAGAACGCTTGCATGTGTCGGTCTCAGAGGACAGAAATTTACATGGCATTTTGGTAGTGTGTACGTTGCTCTTTATCTATACTCAGGTGTCATGTGAAAGGTTGTTGAATGCTTATACCTCTCGTTCGACTAAACAGAATGACATCACTCATACGTCATTTGATCAGAAAATCTCATCAATTTGCACGCATTGCAATATGAAAGAAGTTCCATTAGTAGAAGTAGTTAAACTTTTCAATTCAAAATGACCTACTTTTGCTGCCATACAAATTTGCATATCAACAGGTCGAAAAATTTGTTTTCCTTAACACAGTCGTAGGAAACGGGTAGCAAATGTCTTCTTCTTCTTCAAAATAAGTTTGCTTTGATATGCCGGTGTTCGATTTTTCAAAATTTTCATAATTTAACCTACACTCTTAAAAATAATGAAAATTACATGCGCTGCAATTGACATAAGATTTATATTTCGTGTCACGTAAATCAAATAATGGCTGAATTTTATGAGCAAATAGACGCAAGTCCAAAAATAATGGTTGTCATTTAAAAAGAAAATACAATATGAGGTGAAATAATGCCTTGTGATGCAATATCACATCAGGAGATTTAATTTCATGGCTTAAACACTTAAAATTACACGACCGTCAACTGACAGGTACCTACACGGCTCATTTGTTTGCATAGAAGTATAGAAGTTTGCAACAATCATGCAGTATTGACAACGAACTCTTGCAGTATATCTCGCTTTCTCTCCGATGATAGACGCAATTGTGATTGTTACGCAATAGTTCAGAAAAGATATATGTTTTATCGTTTTTTTAAATACAGTATACAGTATTTTGCACGGGGATACGTTCCACTTTTAGTATGGAACCGTGTAAAAAAGACTAAATAGAGTTGATAAATTCACATGCTTATACATTTTATATTGCTCTGATTTTTTTGTATGCGTTACCTTTCCATGCAAAGGTCAAAATACAGTTTTTAAAATTTTGAGTATTTACGCTAAAAATTGTGAATTTTTTTGAAAACTGCTATATAGATTACCTTTGGCCCAAAACGTAAAATGTGATTTGAATTAGGTCGGTAAGTTGTTTCGTTCTGAGTTCTCGCCAAAAACAACCCGTGTTAAAAAAACGTGCAAAAAAACCTTAGTGTAATTATGCTTGCGTCCATGTTGAGGATAAAATAAATCTGCGGAGGAGCGTCTATAAAAAAACAGTTTGGCGATTCGGTTCTTTGGTATACATCTCTGAACAAATACTTTAATCATATATCTCTCTCTAATTGAACTCATAAGAATTATAAATATAATTTATAATTTATAAAAATATATCAACATTTATAAACGTAAGTTGACTTCAATTTACGTCATGACATGTAAAATTGAGTGTTCAGTTTTTGGTTCATGTAAATTTGACGTAAACGTAAACTTAAGTCTTACTAGCTGCTTCGTTTGAGTGCATCTAACATACAACATACGTCATAGCATGTAAAATTACAAGTTGAGTTTTTGTTCATGTAAATTTGAAAGAGGACATAAATTCATGTCTCATTAGTCGTTCCGTTTGGGCGCA
>JASCZW010010333.1:0-37199 GCA_034211315.2 Aedes japonicus
TTAACATCCATACCTCTCACGCCTAAGTCACGAGTTCGAATCTCACCCCCAGAGAAGTTACGAAAATCCCAAAAGTGGTGTTTGATTGACTACGACGGGAGATGAACCAGACCGAGGCTGAAAATCTCGATAATCAAGACAAAAAAAAAATTTTTTTGATAACTGTCTGATGATTTTCTGACCGATTTTCAAATCATTTTCTGAACGTTTTCAGATTATTTATCGATAGCTTTCCGAGAATTTTTCTAATGCTTTGTGTATGATTTTCAGATGCTGTTATGATGGTTTTCTCATGATTTTTGTCTGAGTTTGAATTTTGATATTTTGCTTATATGATGTTTATTTGTTTATGTATTTGGGTTGGTTTTTTGTTATTTTCTGATGATTTCCTGATGATTCTGATCATTTTATGATGAGTATCTGACGATTGTTTGAAATGTTTATTTTTATTCTCATTCACGACGGAATCTTATTTACACCTTGGTGCATTCGTCTTGGTCATATTTTGCTCCACTAGTTCTCAATTTCAACACATTTCTTATTTTATTCATTTGCATTTTCAAATCCCTCAAATTTTTTCCCCACTACCCTGCTCTAGTTTCTCTTCTTCAGCAACTTTTTTTCGGTTTTTTTACGTGAATTATCTCTCTTCCGCTATTCTTGATTCCTCACTTTTTTCCGTTTCTTTTTTCCCACTTCTCTTCTCTTGCTTTCTGCTCTTCCTTTTCTCTTATTCCTCCTCACATCTTCACCTTTTTTTTTTCAAATTAAATGGCCCAACGCTACCCCACACCAAAAAGCTCTTTTCACAAGTTTCGTGGTACTGCCCAGCAAACGCAGGATCGTATAAGATAGCGGATAAAAGTGTAAAGTGGAGGCAATATACGTACATTTTACATGAAGTTAAATGGACGCATGTATGTATATCGCCTCCACTTTGTGTTTATATCCGCTATCATATACGATTATGTGTTTGCTGGTTGTGGACTCATCTAAAACTAAACATATGAACATATATATACAATTCAAACAATTTAACTATTTCCTTGTTTGTGTCAAAAGTAAGGAGATGAATTTTAACGCAAAATGACGAATAAGGATTACCATGTGGAATGATAGTCCTTTTTAGGGTCAATTTTCTTCTTCCGTCTTTCTCTTTTTGTATATCTTCTTGCGTTTCTCATGTAATCTTCTTTTGCTTCTATTCATCTGTTTCATTTTTCGCTCTACGCCTTCCTATTTTTTCGTTTCGCTTTCACTGTTTTGCTCCATTTTTTTTTCTTTTTGCTTCCACTTCGTTTCTCCCACTGCTTTTTTCGCTTCTTTTCTTTCTTTTTTCTTCTTTCACTTCTCATATTTGGTCTCTATTCCTTGGAGTCTTGTTTTTCAGTTTTTATCTTCCACAAATCTGCTTCCGTTCTTTTTAAACCGCTTCTTTTCATCCACTTTCATATTCTGTCTCTCTTTTTTCAAGTCTCTCGTTTCGTTTCTCTTTCTCTGCGTCTATTTTTCCGCCTCCCGTCTTTTTATTTCTTCTTTTGCTTCTCTTCTTCCGTTTCTTTTCTCTTCTTTGTAGTCTTTGATGTTTTGTTTTCTCTCATACATTTTCGTTCCTTTTCATGTTTTTTTCCAACTTTCCAAATCCGAACTTTTTCTTGAGTTTCTGGAACCATAAGTGGGAAGTTTTTCTTAATTGAGGATTATTGTTCTGAACCTGTAGAGGATTTTCTGAATTTTGGAAAAATGCTCAAAAACTTTTTTGGTGTTCTAAGAACTTTATGCCTTTACTTCTCTTAACTTTTGAAAACACTCTTCTATTTTTGCTTCTATGCTGAACTTCAGGATTTTTTCCTTACCGATGAAACGACATGCCATAGAAAGTCATTGAATCGATCGCCTGAATGAGCGATCAAATCTGTCAAACGAAGTGAGTTGGAAACCAACGAATTGTGATTTATGCTCATAGCAAGATGCGAAAGGTTGAGGATATTGTTATTACATTAGATCTACTTTATAACCTATATGCTAGAATTTTCATCAATTGTGAAACAATATAATTAAGTCGCTCACAGTACCGGCGAACTTATGCCACTTTAAATGCATTTGTCACTTCTTTACCACTCTTCGAAGTTTTTGCTTGACAATTGCCCAATATTTTTCGATCGGTCTGAACTCAGGGCAATTCGGAGGATTAATTTCTTTGGCGACGAAATTAACATTGTTTGCAGCATACCATTCTAGTACCTCGTTAGAGTAGTGGGATCCGGCCAAAACATAACGTTGGTCTTTTGTTGCCAAATGAAGGGTAAAATCCGCTATTTCAGACACTCTTGAATGTATACCTTCGACGTCATTGTGTGAGATGTGATGGAAACCTTGGTTTTAAGGCCACAACTGCAGATTTCTTGCCAAATCATTAATTTCTGACAAACTTATCAGCAAAAACAAATTTATAGCTGTAAGGGACATCCTCACGACCAGTTGCCAGGTTAAATTTTCGTCCGGGGATTTGTTTATAATCCATTTTGACACATGTTTCGTCATCCATTAAAATACAGCCATCAAATTTCGTCAAAAGTTCAAACAGTAATCGTGCTCGCTTTTTGGCCACTAAATTTTGTTTCAGGGAACGATTCGAATGTTTACTGGCACAAAAAGTCTTATATCCTTCTCTTGAAAGGATCCCAAGTAACAATTTCTGTTCTATTCAAGCCGTATAGCACTCCTCCCGGCTTTGATGAAACTATATTAAAAACTGTTTTGTCCACCAACACCTCCTCTATGCATCTTTAAAGCGGAAATGTGTACAAAGTGGCCCATTCTATAGGCGGTTGTGAAAACAAATTCATAAAAACTTTCGAAGACCATAAAGATTTTGAAAATGTTCTAGTGAAAGATGTTATGACCACTTGAGAACCATCATAAAACCTATTGGCCGCCATCAAAACCAGCAAAGGGAATGGCCACAGCTGTCAAACTTCATATCGTGGCGATATCGTAGTAAGTTTTTTGTTGTTCTGTTTTGTTCGATTCTCTGCTCTTCTGATTCATTCAACAGTAAATAATGGCTGAAAAAAAAGTTCTAATGTTCCGGGAAATTTTGTTTGATAACAAAATAGCGTATCAGGCTCCAAATCATATTCGCATTTAATTTTATGGTGAATTTGGCACGATAAGAGCTGAAAATTAATGCGCCTCGGAAATTATGCGAGTTTTCAACAGCAAAATCAAAATGAAAAGAAACATATTCGATAAATTAATCATGAAACTCCTGAAAATTTATGGAATTCAATAAGGTTATCTAAACGAATTCCGGAGTTGGTCTCAGATCTACAGTTCAATTGTAATACATTTAAAATTTGGTGCATTTATTTTCCCACATTTCAATTATTTCATATATTTCAATATGGCGATTGCAAGAAATCTATCTGGTTATCTGGTTGCTTGGTAGCTTTCCTCAATGCCAATAAGCCATTTAATGCATTTATTAGAGGCAAAATGGTTTTAAAATGCTCTATCAACTAACCATAATAAGATAATATGAATGAATCCTACAACGGTATTTCAAAACAGCATTTTATGTGCTTATAAACTCAGAATAAAACCTTTGATAGGAGTTAAAGGAATTTTAGAAGTCAAGGTTTTAAGATCGTGGCAAAGAAGCTGTGTAGGTTCTTATAAATCTGACTTAAATTTGAAACCTATTGGCACTTCTTGCTGCAATCATAAAACCGAATTGATTTCTAGTGGCTTTCATAAAACTTTAATAAAACTTAATAGAGCTGAATGGTTTTGGCTATGTTACTATTTTTTTTGCTAAATCACATACAGAGACACCTGGGTTGCCTTTAACGTACCTCAACACCTCTCTCCTTAGCTCTATGGCGCTAGTTCCACTTTTATGATAGATGCGCTGTTCTTTATCCACACTCAGAGTATCCTTGTAACGTTTGATTACAAGACACACCGTTGACATTGGGAATTTTAACACTTTTGCTATTTTTGAGACAGACCTCGAAGGATTCTCTAGATCTTTGTGCACAATTAATCAATCAATCGATCAATCGAGAAAAACGTTTCACCAATTTCTTTGTGAATAAAACATCAACAAATGCCTGTCAAACGTTTTTTGTTCCAACCACCAGGGACGCGGTGGTGTATTGAACCGTACGTCCAGATTTACTTTGAATCGAGCTTTCGGTTGTTCATTGCATCGTCTCGCTAGATTTCATTTTGTTCAAGTTTCGCATTCACCAGTTTTGTCGAAACCTCCATTCACCTCGATTCACCTCAAAAAATAAAAAAAGTAATGGATTGCGATATTACGTACCATGCCCAATCAGTTATCACTTCCAGACGAAAAAACGTGTATCAAAACAAACTTAAACCGAATGTGACAGATTCATCACCCGTTTTCGAACGGCCTACTGAGTTGACCTGCTCGACAAAATTTCGTCGATCTGTAATAGCAAAATTAACTGATCGAGCTATGTGACGGTCATCTTTAATTGTCTCCTATGTTTATATTACGATTTGGGTAATTTATGTTTTTTTTAAAACAACCTGAAAACAGACCTCAATCCTGAAATGTGATAACATGTTAACATTTGCATTTGTAAATCCATTCAATAGTTCAGAAAGGTTTAAACTAATTTTACATGGTCCACTACTGTTTGCTTCCATACCCTCTTCATAATCATCTAGGTCCTACACACTAAATCTACTTCGGCAAAATATCCAACTAGCCCAAGTCAAGTCGGCAGTTCCCTCTACTGATTTGTCCGTTAAAAAATATATCATTAGCTGGTCTCCAGTGAAATTTTCATTTGCCAGCTAAATCACGCTATCACGATTGGATTCCTCGGCGAAAGATTCCACAACCCCCCGTCTGACCGCGCCAGCAAGACACGTGTCAAATCTCTCCCTCGGGGTATTTAAAGGACCATCATCGTCTCATCTTCGAGTGACTTAGCCAGGCCGAAAAACAGAATGAAATGAAATGACAACCACGAATCTTAAAAGGGGGCTGGTGGGCGAAAAACCTAGAAATGAGTGTCATTATGATCTGACCAATGACCAAAAAGAAAAAGTACTACGATGTGACTGCATAAAAAGGAAGAAATCTTTGCGGTTGTCTGTCTGGCCGGTGGTTTATGTTCTTCGGCATGGAGGCCTTTCTTTTCCATGGTCGTCGTTTTTTTGTGCAGAGTTGTCACTTTTTTCTCTCCCTTTTACCGGAAACCGTCACCGGCAGCAGGGAACAAGTGCTTCGTTTGGTGATGACAGCTTTCAGTTTCCTAGGAAAATTGAAACATGAGAATACTTGGAGGGTCTTTCCAAGAGGGGGAAGGTTGAAATTGAGACGATTATCATTTGATCGATGCTAATTTGGAGGATTTATATCGAATGAATCAATGTCAGTGGGTGAGGAAGAATTCTTGAAAACTTGCTAAAGAATTCTATCTGCGAGAGAAATGTTTAATTTGCATGCTTGTGTCTGATTGACGTAAATAATGAGCAGTTGAGATGAGTAGAGCATGTGATAGGAATCCTTCTGATGGGATTTTAGCTCAATGCTTCGTAACACCTTAGATTGAAACTGGAAGTTTATGGAATGCCCTGGCTTTCAATGGGATCGACATAGAATAGAGTTGCTTGCATAACAACACTCCCACGTAATTAGGTGACCAGAGTAGATAGCTTACTTTTAGAAATTTCAGCACACATTTAAAGTTGATCGATTTTGTAGATGGTGCAAACCAGGGGAGATGTGAAAGAGGCGGAGGAGGAGACGGAGGACATCAGCCGGTTCCATCGCAATTTCTGACTCCCCTTGCAGGCCCTGGCTTGGACAAAGTGTGCTCATTCCTCATTCGAAATTTTACGGTAAGAGTTGTCCTGTGCCGTAGAGTAGTCTGTTAGTTTAGAGGGGGTGATGATTCTGAATGGAGGCCATGGAGTTGAGGAAAAGCTGATCATACGATTCAACAATAATTTCCAATATTTGCATCGATTTGACACATATTTTTTCACAAGGAATAACAATCATTTAGGTCTGTGTCTCAGACTTTTCTAAGCAAAGACTTAAAAATATTGACGAAACGATAGTCACAAAGTTAACTAAAGTTCGCAAATAAAACATTACATTTCAAAAACGTCGAATGATCAAATTAGTATTGGCAGCACCATTGAAGGTTCGAACACCTCGTGAATGAAGTGACATGAGAAATAATTCATTGAAGACATTGCGTGTCACCATGAAACGGATCCAGTTACTAAAACGTTTATTTCACGCATAATTAATCTCCACGAAGACACTCTTCGATCGCTCACCTGGCCACGTCCATGCCGTTGGAGATAGGAAGATTTATATCTACCTTAAGAAGACACGGGCAACCCACGCAGCCCTCAGTAGATATCAATGAACAAGGGTTATCAATAGTGGGAGAGAATAGTTAAAAAGAATGCCCTATTTGGTGTAGAGAACTAAAATGTATTTATAAAAGGTCGTTTGGAGCATCTAGTCTGAGAAGTTTAAGTGATGCTCCATTTCTACTCAAACGGTTGGTACCTAAGCATTAACTTTAATCCTTTCCTCATATGGCTTATGGTTATAGCGGCATTACTCGCTTTCTGAAAAGAGAAGAATGTCCGAGAATGTCCATCGTTATCTAGCAGTTGGGACTTTATTTAATGTCCAGGCTTTGTAGAATAGAACATCTTAAAATGGAAATGTTTCACTCAGTTATTATCCAAAGTGAATAATAATCCTATGATGTTTTCAATTTTTGGGCCAGCATGCCAAATGTAAAACGGGATTTAAATCATGACTGCCTGTACCGGAAAACTTTCTCGACCTTTGGTTTGTGTCACATTTTCACCAATTATTATCTTCTTTAATGTACAAAGCTATGTTTTCGGAATAATTCATTATTTTCACTTAATCCCAACGGCCAGCTACCATTTAGACGCACCACAACTATCTTGATATTGAATATGAATTGATATAAATGCATTCTACTCACAATACCGGCTTTGGATTAAATCTTCGCTATAGTTTTTCAACATAAGGTTGAAACACAACAGTAAATGGCAAACAATTGCTAATGTCGAAGCCAAGATGACAATTGGGGCTCCCTAAATCAGAATTAAATTTTATTGAATATCAAAACATGCCAAAATTCATAGTTAGCCAATACGGATCAAGACTTTCATACAACTTAACATTTTAACTTCACTTCAACGTGTTTATGAAAATATTCACGGCAGATTTTAATAGTTTTACAATTTTTTTTTATTTTCAAGATCAGTTATGAATTCAAAAATTCGAAACCAAGTCCAAATTTTTAAATATTTTCTAAGAAAAGTTAAAGCAAAATGACATTGAAAATGTTCACAAAAGTTTATTTAAATAAGCAATACAACTGCAAATAACATGATTTTGTCGGTTTAATGCGACAATGCACAAATGTACCAGAAACATCTTCACTGACAAGAATATAAAAACTTTGTTGTGCAGAAGTCGTACAGATGAAGAACCAAACCTGTCTGGTCTTGAAAAAGTTTTGAGAATGTTTTTTCCAAACATATTCGATAACAACGTGGTACCAGACCAGCAAACACATTTTTGATCAATTTATTTACGATTTGGTCGACTTAAACTTGACGCATTTCCTTTCATCGTGCATTAAATAATTTTATACACCCCTCATTTTAAAAATGTGTGCGTGTAGCATTATGCCTTTATTTTGGTTTTGAGATAAGCGCTTCAGTTAACAAAATGTCGTCAAAGGAAGAGAAGCAACGCACCCAAATTAAGCACGTGCATGGCGAAAATCCAAACAACTTTCACGTCAAGTTTGCGAAATTGTTGAATGTGGCTAAACCAACTGTTACCAACGTATTAAAAGTGTTCGGTGAATGTTTTTCGACAGCCAGAAAAGCCGAATCGGAGAGAAATTGAAAACCGGAGGCCACAGCGACGACAAAAAGATTTGCCGCTGTTTCGAGTGGAACCCCAACCTCTCGGTCCGAGATGTCACTGGGTGTGGCGCCTTCAACCGTGGATAGCGCTAAGAACCGAGCTGGACTGTCGACTTACAAGAAGTCGCGACGATAAACAAAACACGTCGGCCAAAGCACGATCGCGAAAGTTGTACACGACGATGCTGACGAAGTTTGATTGCGTGGTACAGGACGATGAAACTTACGTCAAGGCAGACTTTAAAAAGCTTCCTGGACAGGAATTTTATACAGCAACCGAACGAGGAAAGGTGGCAGATATTTTCAAGAACATTAAACTGTCAAAGTTCGCGAAAACATATCTGGTACCTTTACATTGCGACCGGAACCGTCAACCGCAAAATTTATCTGAGCGAGTGCCTACAAAAACGTCTACTGCGTTTCCTGAAGCGACACAACTGTTCCGTTCTATTTTGGCCGAATTTGGCATCTTGGTATTACGAAAAAAAAATGCCATGGAGTAGTATGCTGCCAACAACGTTCAAGTGGTGCCCAAGGACAAGAACCCAAGGACAAGGATATTCTAAATCATCCAAATTTCAATTGAGTTCAGAGCTTCAGATCTACAGTTGTTACATAACTCTTAAGGCTGTACAAAATTATTATATTAATTCAATCATATTGAATGAACCTTTTGGAAAATCATTATTTGATAATGTTGTGATGTTCTAGGTCATTAAAACTGTCCTTGAAATCAGAACTGATCAGAACGGAGTATGCAATGGAACAACACATATTTCGCAATATTCATTGAATAGTGTAGAAGGTCACCAGACATAATGCGGCAATCCTGAGATATTCTTAGTCATCTAGAAATAAGATCTCTCGTTGTTGCAGAAGCTTTTTGGTCTACATAAGGTATTTGTATTCAATCATATACAATTAATCTCTTGGAAGGTCATCAGTCAATATTTTATAATTTTTTGATTCTTTTGACCATCCAAACTGTCCTGGCGTGCAGAACTTAAGATTTACAGTTGTTATAGTTACAATAAATGCAATAAATATTCAAACATTTTCATTTAATATTTATAAAGGTCAACAAATATTATAAAGCAATATGTTACGTTCTGGGCCATCCAAACTTTCATTGAGATCTAAACATAGGACCTACAGTTGTAACAAAAGCTTTCTGAGCTATGCAAAGCTACGCTGTTTATTGAAATATGTGCATATAATATCTTGGAAGAACATACATAATGAGATAATCTTCATTGATATCCAAACTATCATGAAATTCAAAACTCAAAATCTACAGCTTTCAGTTACAGTTTTCTAGACCAAACAAAGTAACAATATGTTTTTCACCAATTTAAGTGAGTCTTCTGGAAGTTGAATAGATTGACCATATATATTGGAATGTTTCAGGTCACCAAAACTGTCCTTGAGTTCAGAAGTTTGGATCTATAGTCGTAAAATTAGCTTAATAACCTATGAAAGATGACGATAAGCATTCAAACACATTCAGTGAATCTTCTGTAAGGTCATCAATCATTATCAGATTATCTTCGGGAGTTTAAGTTCATAAAAACTGACTTGATTTCAGAAATTAAGATACACAGTTGTAACTGTAGCTTTTAAGGCTATAAAAAGCCATGATAACTATTCGAACATATTCAATGAAAACATAAGGTCTACAATTGTAACAGGTTTGAGGTTATTTGCCTCACAAAAGTTAAAGTTAAATCCTAGAGGAGGAAATCCTAGAGGGTTAAATCCTAGAGGGATAAGTCGAGTTATTAGTACGAGACACTGAAGAAGTCTGCACATTGTAGACGAAATACGCTTATCTGTCAAGATAAGCAAAAGTAGTTGAAATTAAATGGAAAAAACTAGTTTTTCTTCTAATTTCTAGTTAAAGTAAAGTAAGTTTGTTTGGCATGAATATCCCAAGATCATCTCATAATGTATGTTGGTCTCCCATTGAATATGTTTGAATATATAACATAACATTCTAAAGCAGACAAATCTTCTTTTACAACTGTAGATCTTAAGTTTTGGACTTCAGAACAGCTAGGACGACCTATCATATCTCAAAAATATATATCCTACTTTTTCCAATCAGTTTTATGTTATTGAGCACCAATTCAAACAGAACATACCAAATTGCTTGTATAATAACGCTTGGAAAATGATTGGGCTGAAAGGGTTAATTCAAAGAATATTACGTGGTACAATATGAATGGCATACATTTAATTGCGTCATCATTTGCCTATGTCCTACGTCATCATTCCAAACATGAGGCTGTATCTTGTAGGTTTTCTTCAAGAACACTTATTCATTCATAAATTTGGTACATAGTGAGGAATAACTAAAAAATGGGAACGTATTCAACTCTCTCATTCCAAACTACCAACGTACACAGAGAAAAGAGAGATTATGTGAATCAATGCTGTCTGTCACCCCAAAATAATCGCATGTCTTGTTTTGTTCCAACTTGTTCAGTTGTGTTCAAAATACCCTCGAACCACTACGTGAGCAGATTGTACAGTTCTATCAACGAGCAGAAGGTAATGCTTTATGATGCTGCCATATATGAGAGAGGGATTCCCAAAACCATGGTTCAAGCCCACTGGTTTGTCTATTAATCAAGAAGTGTACCAAAATCAATGTTTGAAAAAAATATTGATTCCATTTCTTCAAAAATATCAAGCAGATGGAAATATCGTGTTGGGGCCGAATAAAGTGTCGCCGTATTATGCGAAAAATACACAAGCCTTCTTGGAAAGCCAAAACATCCCGACCAAAATACCGCAGTTCAACGAATTTCCCCCAGTGTCTCCCGATTGAAGATTTCTTTGGATATTTGAGTTCACTGGTGTACAAAAACAACTGGAATATAGTCTACTGGAATAAGTCGAGCACTTGACACTGAAGAAGTCTGTAAGTAGCAGACGAAATAGGCCTATCTGTCAAAAGATAAGCTCATAGTAGAATTAAAAGGAATTTGCTCGCGTTTACTAGCGAAAATTTGCAAAAGTGTTTCAAGGTTTTATTTTTATTTTTAAAAAGTGATCAAATGAAGTGTTAATTTTAAATTCTCCTAGTTTCCCAATCACAATCGTTCTACTAATACGCTCAAAAAAGTTTTTTTTAAAATAGTGTTTAAAAAAAAGTAAAAGTGACAACTGGAAATCCAAAGACCGTACACAACTGATTAATAGAATCAAAATTTGTATTCGCCAAATCGATAAAGAACCTGTACAATGCTCCTGTTCAAACATCAGGACAAAGCCTCGTCGAACTGGTGATGATGTTGAGGTCCATCATTGGTTTTTTTTTAAGTAAAGACACCTACCTTTAACATAAATCAGTCAGTTTTCCTTTCTTATAACAAGTCTTATTGTTATGGCCTTTAAAGGAATGTATCATTTTTAAGTTATACCCCGTTAGTCCAAAGTTTTGAATATTTTCTGAGAAAAGTTAAAACAAAATGAGAAAACAAATTTTCACAAAAAAAATAGGAATAACTAGATTGAGATAAACAATACACTAGTAATAAAAATATTTATGTCGGTTTGATTATAGACACTCAAGTAATAGACCGGACAACGTGAGTCTGGCACAACTGTCAAATCGTATGGGAAAATTTCGTTAATGTTCGTTTTGAATGCAACATGGCGGCTCGTTGTCCGGTCTATTACTTGAGTGTCTATAGGTTTGATGCGACAATGCAGTCATAGTAGGTGGTGATACAGTATCATAGCAGCCTAATGTAAACAAGCTCAGTTCCAACTTCCAACTCGTGCAGGTATTTCTTTGACTTACTCTCCATATTCCTAAACGTACAAGTCGGTTCAAGAGCATTTCAAAAGAAGACGACCAGCCCGTGAGGTTGGTGTGGAAGATCGAGCCCTGAAACGGGTGAACAGTTCGCTAAATCTATCGTCGATACAAATTCTAGTGAATCTGACGCTCAAACGTTCCTAGAGTAGAATGTCTATGCGTACTCGTCAAGCCACAACGGCTGTAGATGCCATGAAGCATTCAAAAGCGCGAGGAACAAATGTTCTTCTGATGGAACCTGTGAAATTTGTCCATGAAATGTGAGGGAAGCGAAGCCATCAATGGAAGCGTGCCATCACGAGCAGCCAGTATGGGTGAAATAATAAAATCGAAAAAAATGCTTCGCCTGGTGCTTTATGTTGAAGTAAAAAACATAAGATAAGAAGTTAAGAAGAGTAATGCGTGATATTCTGTCAGATACGGCTAGTTCATCGAGTCAAGAGCATCAAATCAGGGCAGTTTCTAGAGATTTTCCAGAATAGTAGTGGTATACTCTATGAAGAAAGACGCCACATAAAGCGTTAAGCTGAAAGTGTAATGCAGTCCTGAGGATCGTCTAATCGAATTGATGTGGCCGTGTGCTCGAAGTGATTCCAGAGTTGTGAACAAGTTTGCTTTCCAAATCATTCAACGAGAATTCCCTGCTACGTTCAGAAATGCGCGTTTTCAACCTGACTTCCAGTGAGAAATTTTCTAGCTGGCTGTATACCAGTCACCAGAAACGCTGATGTGTGCATTTTCGATGTCTTCAAAATATGATGATAGAGATAATTCGTGCCTAAAATGGGCAGAAATTAACGAATCGAAAGCCGGAGGATCATTTGAAGCACTTGGTAATGCGTGTATCGGAAAGTAGTTAGTCACATTGCAGAAAAGGAGGTAAGATGTGGACCGACTTTTAAAAAAGCCTTCTAGGATGTTCTCTTCGAGAATCAGAGCTTATATACCCAATACAATTTATTGAGAGCATGAAATGTTCCGAAGTCTTTTGGGAATATATGAATTAATTCTTACATGAGGTGTGCAAATATTAATGACGAAATACGCGTATCTGTCAAGATAAGCAGAGGTAGTTGGAATTAAAGGGAAAATACTAATTTTTCTTCTCATTTCTAGCTGCCCCTTGAAGTGATTCTGATGAATTTCTAGAAGAAATCTCGGAGAATCCCCTTAGAGAATCCTCTTGGAGGGAATCTGGAGATTCCTTTTGTAGAGACTCTGGAAAACCCTCCAGGAAGGGATTCCGGAAAATTCTCTTGAAGGTATTCCAGAGTACTCCTTTGAATGGAATCGAGAGAGTCCCTTGAAAGAAATTTGTGACAATTTTTTGTAGACATTTTGGAAATCACTCTTGGAGGTATTCTGGAGATTCCCATTGCAGAAAATTCAGTGATTCATTTTGGAAGGATATAAGAGAATCGTCTGAAAGGATTTCAAAAAAAGATTTTGGGGGGATTCTATAAAATCTTTTTGGAGATTTCAGAAAATCCTTATTCGGGTTGCCGAGAATCCCTTTGGAAGGATTCCTGATAAACTCATTGAAAGATTTCCCGAAAATCCAATAGGGATGAAGCGATTTCGAAGAATCGCTTTGTGGAGATTTAAAGAAATCCCCTGAAGGCATTTTCGGAGAATCTCCTTGGAGGTATACCAAAGAATCCCCTTGAAGCGATTCTGAAGAATCTCTAGAAGGAATCCCGAAGAATACTCTTGGAGATATTCCGGAGAATCTCCTTGGAGAGATTCCGGAGAATCTCCTTGCAGAGATTCCAGAGAATTACTATGAAAAGATTTTTGCTATGGAAAAGTCCGAGTAATCCTTTTAAAGAGATTCTGAAAAATCTCCTGAGAGGAATTTCGAGGAAGTTCCTTAGAGGTATTCCGACGAACGAGTGATTTCAGAGAATCCTCTTGAGGGGATTCCGGAGTGTTCCCTTGGAGTGGTTCCAGAGAATCCATTTGATGGTATTCCAAAGAGTTTCTTTGGAAGGATTTTATAAAATCTCGTTGGAGGGTTTCAGGAGATTCTTAAGAATTTTCTTGAAGAGATTCTGGAGAAAACTTTTCGAAGGAATTTCAGACAATTCAGTGGAGGGATTTCGTAGAATACGTTTGGGGGTATTCCGAGGAATCTCCTAGGAGGGATTTCATAGAATCCTATTTAGGGGGTTTTGGATAATTCCCTCGGAAGGATCCCGGAAAATCCCGTTGGAAAATCCTAATATAAAATTCTGGAGAATACTCTAGGAGTTATGAAGAATTATTCTGGGGAATCTCCTTGATGGAATTTCCAAGAATATACTTGGAGGGATTGTAAAAAATCTGCTTGGAGGATTCTGAAAAATCCATAGCAGGGATTCCAGAGACTCTTCTTGAAAGGATTCCGGAGAATCTTTCTGAAGGGTTTCAGACCACCCCCATGAGGGAATTTCAGAAAAGCACCTTGGATTGATTTCGGAGAATTTCCTTTTAAGGATTCCGTTTAATCCGGTCCCCTGGAAGGGATTTCGGGCATTATTCTTGAAAGAATGCTGAAGAATTTCTTTAGAGGGACTGCGGAGAATTCGCTAAGAAACATTCCGGTGAATCACATTGATGAATTCTGGAGATCTTTAAGAGGATTCCGGAACATACCTAAGAGTATACCAAGTGACATTTCGGAGAATACACAGTGCAATGTCAAAGAATACCAAACAGGACTCCGTTGAATACCGAAAGAAAATTTGTTTTAAAAAAAGTATGATTTTTACAAGCCCTGGATATTTTGTTCTCTATTTGTTATGAACATACAGTATTGTAACGGGGTTTTCGCTTCATGGAGATCACAAATAACGATGTCCTCTGTTTCTAGCGATCTCACGTTTTGTAGAGATGTTATATTGTTTCAATTATATCAATTAATGTACTTCTTAAGTATTAGACAAAGTTGTTGCTAACTAACTAATATCACACAAACAAGTTTTTGTATTTGAATTGCAATTGAATTAAGAATCTATCAAGCTACTGGGTCCTGAAACAGCTTCAGATTGTAGCTAATTGGTTCTAATCAAGGATATATTGAGAGCCTACTCTTCAGCTTTTTTCTTCAAATGACTTAGTCTTTCTATATGGTGGTCAGATAAGCGCAGATTTTATTCACCATCTTTTTTTTCAAGTTTTTTGATTTCGCAATCAGCTTATTCCATGCCATCTACTTAGTGCTCAAAATGCATTTCCACAATTATTAATGTTGAACTTTCGATTCCAGGCACCGTTTTTTCATTAGGGCCTGTTCATAAACCCCGTAGACTTAGTTTTGAAAATATCAGTGCCAATATTATTTTAAAATGATCGGTTTTTTTAAACAAAACTTGAGACTTTATTGTGAAAAATTTGTTATATATTTATTCTTGAAAGTATTGTAGTCACAACTTCTTCCCATCTTTCTGGTGTCGAAAGAACTCCTCATCGTTCGAAGCGATAAATCTGACCAGTTTTTGGACTCTCGGTAAGAGCGGAAGTGCTGCTCAGCCAAGCCATGCGTCATCCATCGGAAGAGGTGGTACTCGGAAACCAGTTTTAGGCCAACTTCAGTGCTTCTAGGTAGGTTTCACCGACCTGAGAAACATGTGGCCGAGCGCAAAATGAGTTTGCCGTGTCTCGTCCCACCAAATACATAGCATAAACTTTGAACCATGAATGATTGGCTTGGCTGTGGATGTTAATGCATGACCGGGGTGACCCCACGATTTTTTTCGCTTTGGGTTATCGTGATGGATCCACTTTTCATCTCCAGTAAGAATATAGTACCCAATTTCCTTGCTTTTGGATCATTCCAAAAACACCCACTGAATCTGCAAGTTCGTGTTCGCTTTTGACATGAATTTTCTTGCAGTTATGCCTTCGAATTTTCATTTTCAAACTTTATCACAGGTCCGGGACGTTCCTTGTATTCAACGATAAAATCACCACTTTTGAAGCGTTGACCAACGTTCTTTCGCTAATGGCATCCTCAGTATGAGTTGCAGCAATCATACGATGCGCTTCAGCCGTAGATTTTTTCGAATGACAAGCAAAACGCAAAACTTCCTCCAAATGACATTTATATGGCTCAAATTTCTACAGATATGCGCGCATTAAATGCCGATAGAAATAAACAAATACAATGAAGCGGAGTTGTCAACAGATGCCTAGTCTACCAATAAGTCATTTTTGAATCGAAATTGTTCACTAATATTTTCTGGTGGCGCTATCTATTGGAAAACGGGGGTTTCATATTTGCTTCCCTGATTGAAAAATTCAACAATATCAGACATTTATATTTGAGACTATTCTGCGTGTCGAATGAGTCAAAATAAATTACTCTCTTTTGACGAGTCCACTATTGCAGAGCCGAGTGATTCAAATCTGCGTGCAAATTAAACAAAAAGTCAGCGCACTCGATACGACAATTGTTGGACGAGAATCAAAACGTCAAAGTGGCTTGCTTCGACACACTCAACTTGCAGAATAAACCTGAATATCTAAGGTATCATTGAAAGCTTATTTGATAAGCTTTACCAAACATAGAATTGTTCGTTTCCCAGGATATCGTCCCAAAGTTCCATCCAACCCATCATCCATATAGCAAATTGAGTTCTGTGAAAGTTTCAGAGCTTTGTCATCTTTTTATTTATGAGACTGTATCATCAATTTATATTATCCCGAACGATAAAGTAAACATAAACAGCTGAACAAAACACGGACTTACTACAAGCATAACAAGCGATTTTCCGGCATTTAAATTTTCCACTGATAAGCCAACCGATTCGCCTCCCTCCAACCGCCAACTCAAAGCATCCCCACCAAATGCAATGAGGCATACCGAAATCGAAAATCTTCCTCACATATAAACACAACTTCCGATGGGGCAAAAGTATCGAACACTGTGCCTTAGCGGAGGAAATACTTTCTTTTTAGTCGTATGATTGATGAGGTTATTCTCATTTCTTTCTCACAACCTAAAGATTCAGTTACGCCATTTGGTTTCTAACACCATCGATGATGATTTACGTTTGACGTACTACCGTATTTTTTCCCTCGTTATTTTTCCACCCCGATCCTCTTTAGAACAAACTTTTCCCAGGCCGTGACTGACGGTTTGCTTATCATCGTATTTTTTTTGCCAAAGCTATACCGCAAATCCCACGCACATATTCGATTTTCTTTTTCTTTTTCGTTTTCAATTGCCGTTTTGCTTGGTCTTATGTGGTGTGATCCTTCTGCTAGTTGTTCCGAAGATTTTTAAATTTCACCTCTTTGATTTTCAAGTCTTATCCTTTTTTTGCTTGATTCTATGCCTTCAAATGCCGAAAACTTTTCTTACTCTCAATAAATTTTACTAAAATAAAACCCTAGTTTTTTTTCTTGTTTTTTTTCGAATCTCCGAGATATGCAGAAAATTTCCAAAACCAAACAATCGTTTTCCTCCTTTTCCAGCTCGTCTGCGATGGGATTGGCTGACTCCTCTGCTCCCCTGTACTCGAGACCAAGGTAGGTGCCAAACATTGATGTGGTCTGAAAAGTGTATTGATTGTATTTTAAAACGTATTGGTTTTGAGATTCGAAAACCAGGTGATGACAAGTTGATTGATGATTGAAGTTGAACGAAGCATACAAGTGTAAATCGCAATTTTGCATTATTACTAGAATTTACCTAAATTTTTTTTCACGGGAATTTAAATCGGTTTTAGCACTGATTATAATGCAGTCTATGAGTAAACAATCAAAACAAGTTCAAAATATTGGCTAAGTTTATTCAGGTAATTCAAAACATACGTATATCACCTGAGAGTGCTTACGGATTCTGCATGTAGATGATTCGAAAGCTGTCAAGGGTTGTTCCGGTGACACTGCAGGGTGCAAACGGTTCAATCGACACGTTCGCCTTCCTCAACGAAGGTTCAGATCTGACCCTGGTGGAGAGTGATCTGTTGACCTCACTAGGTGTACCTTCGGTGGACCGGAAACACCTCACGAGTTGAGAAGAGCTCATGGCAGATAACAATCGAGATAACGGGACTCGGGCAAGAGAAACGGCACAAGCTGCTTAATGCGAGAACCGTTAACAACCTTGGACTACCCGCTCAAAGCTTCCAAGTGGATGAAACCGTGGAGCAGCAGCCACACCTGAAGGGGATCTCGATCTCCAGTTACTAGAAAGCGGTGTCCAAAATTCTAATCGGGGTGGACAACTTGGGGCTAGCATTCCCGCTGAAAGTACGAGAAGACGACGGAACAGTGGCAGTGAAGACAAGACTGGGGTGGTGCGTTTACGGTTCGCGAAAGAGCAGCAAGCAAGAATCCTACAGTTTCCACGGTGTGGATAGTGGGAAACCGGTTCGAGACCAGGCTGATTTGGCGAGAGGATCGAGTAGAATTCCCAGAGAGCTTACAAGGCGATATGTCTTCTTGAGTGCCTTGAACGCAGGAAGGAACGCCATCCAGCGCTGGTGGAAAATCTACACCGACAAATCGGTGAATATGAAAGAAATGCTATGCTCACAAGATCACAATCGCGGAGATGGAAGCAGCAGATTTCAAGAGAGTTTTAACCCCAATAAACCGGGGAAAGCTCGAACCATCTGGGACGCAGCGGCCAAAGTCAACGGCGTATCGTTGAACAATGAACTCCTTAAAGGCCCGGGTCAACTAACATCTCTTCCGGCTATTCTCTTCCGCTTGAGATTGTATTGGGCTGGCCGTTACTTCAGATATTCAGAAAATGTTCCATCAAATCCGAATCCGAACAGAACATAGGGACTCTCAGCGTTTCCTAGCGCGCTAAGCTGACCGAGAAGCCAATGATCTACATGAAGGATGTAGCCACATTCGAGAGCACTTGTTAACCAGCATCGGCGGAATTCGTCGAAAACCGGATTGCGAAGTTATACAGTGAGCTCTTCCAGAAGGCAGCGAAAGCAATTGTCGACGACCACTACGTCGACGATTACTTGGCAAGTTTTCGCTCATGGAAGCAGGCAGAAAAGGTGGCACGTGATTGTATTGGCACATGGCAGTGGCGGCCTCAACTGGCGGTCGAATAGTGAAGCGGTCCAAGAAATGCTGGGAGAAGGAACAGCTTTAATCGGACAAGCAGATAAATTTGACCAACGGTGTGAAACCGACAGAGTCCTTAGAATGCTGTGGAATCCGTCGAACGATGAGCTGCGCTTCTCCACACTGGAGAGCCCCGGAGAAGTCAAACATTGATCCGAACAGCCACAAGACCGGCGAAGAGGTAAGTGTTGCGATGCGTGATGACCCATTAAGGCTGCTCTCACCATTCCCAATACACGGAAAGGTTTTGATCCAAGACTTGTGGCGAGCAGGCACTGTGTAGGCCATAACGCCGATCAGAACACCTTCCACGACTCAAAACTCCACGTTTTCGTTGAAGCAAGTGAGGTACCATATTCTTGTACGATTTATCTATGTACGCTGGAAAAGGGTGGAGACTCGCAGTGTTGTCTAATCGGTGCTAAATCAAAGGTCGCCCCACTGAAGCCTTGGTCAATTCCTCGACTCGAGTTGCAAGTTTTGGGTGTACGATGGTCGAAGTTTGTCAAAGCAGAGCACAATATTCCCATATCCAAGGCGGTGTTTTTGACAGATTCCATATCCGACCCTAGGAATTATCGACAGTTCGTCTCATTCATAGTTAGAGAGATTCTGGATCAACCTCGAGCGAAGCTATCAAGTAGGGACGTGGGCCATACTTCGACCGCAATAGCTATTGGTTCCTGGGACCCAATTCTCTACGACTTCAAACCCCCGATAGATTTTGCCCGGTTCACTTCCTGGAGGCGAGCAATAGCGTAAGAATCGGAGCTTTTGAACAATTCGACAAAGAAGTGGCTGGTGCGCACAGGGCAGTTATCGCAAACTGAACTGCAACTAGCAGAAGAGAGCATCTTCAAAGTGGAACAACGTGAAACGTACCCAGATGAGGTTGTTGCGCTAACCGACAAAGCACCTAACGAGAGCGGACAGGAAATCATCGGGAAACAGCACAAATTTTCCAACTGATGCCGATGCTGGACTACAGCGGGCTGCTGCGCGAGAGAGGTCAGATCGGTTCTGCCAGAAAAACAGGCCATGGCGTTTGCCACCCCATTATCCTTCCGAGGAAACATCGAGATACGGAGCTGCTGGTACTATATCTTCATCAACGTTGCCAGCACAGAAATTTTCAAATGGTGGTGAATGAGATTCGCCAGTTCTACAATATCCTAAGACTTCGATCGATGGTCAAGAAAGTTAGCCGAAACTGCGTGCTGTGTTCACGTTCACCTACCTAACAGTGTGCGCCGTTCACCTTGAAGTCGCGTATTCATTGTCGACTGAATCCTGCATCTCCTGTGTCCGTCGATTCGTGGGCCTCCAAGGTACACCCGCTGAGTTCTTCAGCGACAACGGGACGAATTTGCAGAGGGGCGATCTAGTGCTGCGATATCAAATAAGCTAGGGACTATCCTCGGCGTTCAACCACTGGGCAAACTCGACGACCGAAAGATTGGAAGCTTTAAATTCTCTGACTATCTGGGAGTCTTGAGCCGACGAAGCAGGTCGATGTACGCCGAATCACCTTTTGCTGCTGAGCTCAAACGGGATGAAAACAACGTGGAGAGGGAACAGTAGCAGCAGTCCAAGCACAGTCTGGAGAACTAGTCCGCCGACAAATCTTGGGGAGCTCCTGGGAGCTAATTCAGTGGCAGCTGGATATTTTCTGGAAACGATGGCTGGTAGAATTACCGGTGATCCGTTGGCAATCGAAGTGGTTCGAGGAGACTCGAACGTTTGAAGCAGAAGACTTGGTCATGGTAGCTGAACCGACGAAGCGAAATGGATGGGAACGTGGAAGGATCGTCCGTGCTGTCCCAAGCTCGGAACGTAGGTTGTGCCTCGTGCGAAGAGAGGTTATATTGTTAGGTGTAGGCGACACAAAGACTACCCAGCAAACACACGATCGTGTATGATGGCGGATAAGAGTGTAAAGTGGAGGCGATATACGTACATTTTACATGAGGTCAAATGAACGCATGTACGTATATCGCCTCCACTTTGTGCTCATATCCGCTTTCATATACGATTTTGTGTTTGCTGTGTACCGATTTGTAAGTAACCTAAATTTTAGAGTAAAATGTATGTAATTAATTGAAATTAGATAGGAGATCAACGCACTGTATTTAATGATTTTGTATCGAGCCATGTGAGGAACTGCCTTAAAGTGATAACAAGGAGTGTATTAGGGCCCATATAACCAAGTTATTCAATTCAGCAAACAGCCCAAATGATGAAGTCTCACAATTGAATGTAAATATACAGTTCTCGTCAAATCACGTTCATGAAGTAGATGGTTGAAGTTCAAATAGTTAAAAAAAACAAACATAGAACTTAATTCGTGGTGCTTTCGAAGAATTGAGTAATTAAAGAATTCGTGTGTGTAGAGATTAAAATTTTTGGCGCGATTGTTCAAGCAGTGTCTCACGATGATGAGAAGTATATCCAGACCGAAGCCAAACAAATGCTACGACAGGAGCTCTATTTTGCAAAATCCGTCTATCCGTTGCTTAAACCACCCAGAAGATAAATGTCCCAATTCACCAAGAAGTTTCTCGGTGAATTTGGCAAGCGATCTATAGATGTAGTAAATTGACTCAGTCTTCCTAAACATCTGGTATGATCAGGTGCAAATTTTCAAGGATGCTTTTTTAGTACCGCTAAAAGCGCTAAATTTCATGTTACTCCAAATGGTAGGTATAGCACTTTGGGATTTGAGCTTGTTTGTTTCAACCTAGGATATCTCAACTCTAAGGACATTATTATCTTCAGCAATATTGTTCAAGTGTCCAAGCTGTTGCACAAATTGATATAAGTAAAATGGTGGTCAGTAAAATTTAGAATTTGAGGTTTCTGTTAATGCAATATCACGAGACAATGACTAATAGACAATTATGTCCTCGCATGTGTAGGCCTTAGATACAAATTTATTTAAATGATGCTCTAAAACTCGCAAAATTCTAACACTAATTTCACAAATTGGTAACTTTAACAATTGTTGCGGGTCTGAAACTGGTGGTTTTCCTCATGAATAGTGCAAATACATTTAAATGATGCTTTCAGAAGTACTTTTGACAAAAACACACCTTATTCTAAAACTAGAAATTGACAACATGCACGGTTGCACCAGATGATCCAAAAGGCCACCTGAGAGTTATTCAAGTTAAATCCAAATAACGGATTTAGCAGTACTTTAAAACATTTCTTTGAAAAAAAAGATGATTTTGGTGGCTGGCTTATATCGTTCATACCACTCAACCGCCTTTTCGAAAGATGACTGCTAACTAGATCACACTTACTTCGCTCGTGATTGCGCCAACCAGCTAGCCACTAATCCGCCACTGGTTTGGTTCACCGACTGCCCATTAGGCGATTGCCTAAGCAATGGCTGTCCAGCTAATAGTTGCTCTAGCCAGCCCTTAGAGCATTGTAATTTAAAATTTAATAACCTATTTGACCTACAACTAAAAAAACTTAACCAGATTCCCGGTGATCTGGTAGTTCGATGACAGGTAACGTGCTCTGTTCTGCTTGATAGCCTCACTGAATTGCTCTTGGAGTAACTTTATCTCGGCCAGACGATGGACCTAAGTTGTTCTTGTCCTCGCAGGGGTGTTAAGTACCATCCTTAGGAACTTATTCTTAATAGTATCCTTTCTAGTAGACAGTGCAAGCTTGTTTTCAAGGATTTTTGACCTTTTGTTGATCAATGGATACAGCAGCTTCAACAGAACGTTACGCTTTGTGACAATATAAACCTGCTCCCATGAAGCATTTTGCGAAGGTGTACTCATTTTTTATTGTTCGTTGTTGAAAATGAGATCTCCATTACTTACATTTGAAGTCTGTGAAATATTTCCAATCGATCGGGGTAAACATTTTAAAAATATTTGGAGAAACGAGATATTAACGCTCAAAACCTGACTGCTTTTTGTGACCGTCGCAATAGGGTTTATTTTCTTCTTTCTTAACTGAACTCAAATATACACCGTCTTACGTCAAAAACGCTGCAAAACGCGTGAACGGCGTTCTTCAATCGTGTAGGTTCGTATGCTCCTATAGGCTACGCCAGTGAGGGAATGGCTTGAGTGTGTGAATCACTCTCTCTTTAAAACGGCCGCTCTCACGTGCTCTTATCTGTCTTCACCCACGTGTTCTCGCCTGCGATCGCTGCCGCGTACACTGACTTCGTCGGTTTTGTAAAAAATGTCCGAAAAAAGGAAGCGGGAAGAAACATTCTTCTTTTTTCCTTTGCTATGTAGCGCCAAAGCGAATTTGCAATCACTGCTGTATATAAGCAGAAGAGCCCACGCCAGTGATCTCACTGGGGCGCACGCGTCAGGGAATTTATCTGCATTTACTTCTGTGAATTTGAGAGCCATTCTTCTCACCATAGAGCGATCGAGTGTTGTGTGAATAAAAATCATTTTTTACACTCACATGCGCTAACCACAAGCAAACGCGCATTTTCGAATTTTCTAAAAGTATATGGTTCTAAATCAACAATTTTCTCTATTGGTATTAATGCGTAGAAATATTTCCGATTGATGGGTGCAACATTTTTGAAAATGTTTGAAGAATCGACTGAGATATTAAACACAATTCAAAGTAAATTTGGACGCATTCAAGTGATCATAACTCGATAATTAAACATACACACACGTCAAATAAAAGCGTTCTTAAAGGGTGATACGGTCAAAATTTGGTCAAGGGAAAACGCGTGTAAATCGGTGAAATCGTTTATTTAAAAATCAAATTAAATTTCTTTCAAGTTCAATTAGTATAAAATTCAGGAAAAATATTCAGTTAGGCTTCCGCTTTTCCAAATCCGAATTGCCGGGCCTTACGCTTGACCCCCTGCCATCAGATTTTGTACAGCCACCTTGTCCACCTTCTTCGCCGCAGAAAGCCAGTTTGCCTTGAACTGCTGCTCGTCCTTAGCAGTTTTTTTGGTCTTCTTTAGGTTCCGCTTGACAATAGACCAGTATTTCTCAATTGGGCGGAGCTCTGGCGTGTTGGGAGGGTTCTTGTCCTTGGGAACCACCTGCACGTTGTTGGCGGCGTACCACTCCATGGCCTTTTTACCGTAATGGCAAGATGCCAAACCGGCCAAAACAGTACGGAACAACCGTGTTTCTTCAGGAAAGGCAGCAGACGTTTATTCAAACACTCTTTCACGTAAATTTCTTGGTTGACAGTCCCGGAAGCTATGAAAATGCTGCTTTTCAAGCCACAGGTGCAGATGGCTTGCCAAACCAGATATTTCTTTGCGAACTTTGGCAGTTTCGTGTGCTTGAAAATATCTGCTACCTTTCCCCTTCCTTTTGCCGTATAAAACTTCTGTCCCGGAAACTGCTTGTAGTCGGCTTTGACGTAGGTTTCGTCGTCCATTACCACGCAGTCAAACTTCGTCAGCATCGTCGTGTACAGCCTCCGGGATCGCGCTTTGGCCGTCGTATTTTGTTTATCATCGCGATTTGGAGTCACTACCTTCTTGTAAGTCGATAGTCCGGCTCGTTTTTTGGCTCGATGCACGGTTGTAGACGATACACCCAGCTTATTTGCGGCATCTCGGAGAGATAGGTTAGGGTTTCGCTTGAAACTACCGGCAACTCTCTTTGTCGTCTCAGCGGCTTCCGGTTTTCGATTTCCCCCGATCCAGACTTCCTGGCTGTCGACAAACGTTCCCCAAACACTTTAATTACATTTGTAACGGTTGATTTGGCAACTTTTAGCGATTTTGCCAACTTTGCGTGCGAGTAGCTCGGATTTTCGCGATGCGCGAGCAAAATTTTGATACGCCGCTCTTCTTGCTTGGACGGCATTATGACAACTGAAGAGTGAATTCCAAAATCAAAATAGGAGCAACATTCTACCAACACACACCTTCAAAAATGAGGAGTGTTCAGGTTTTTTAAATGCAAAATTGAAAGAAATACGTCAAGTTGATATTGACCAAATTTTGACCGTATCGCCCTTTATTCAGCTTTTAAACGGTGCATAAAAAGTTATTAAATTTTACTGTTTCGAACGCACTGTCGCACTTTACTTGGGATCGATGCCATCATGCCGGCGAACTTATTCCACTTTAAACGCATTTGTTGTGCATTTGTCACTTTTTTTACCGCACCCTCAAAATTTCGCTTGACAATTGCCTAATTTTTTTTCGATCGGTGTAAACTTAGGGCGATTCGGAGGATTAAACTCTTTGGCGACGAAATTAACATTGTTTGCTGCATATCATTCTAGTACCTCCTTAGAGTAGTGGCAGCTGGCTAGATTCGGCCAAAACATTACGTTGGTCTTGTGTTGCCAAATGAAGGGTAAAATCCGCTTTTTCAGACATTTTTTTATGTAAATCTTCGAAGTAATTGTGTGAGATGTAATGAAAACCTTGGTGCTAAGGCCACAACTGCAGATTCCTTAACAAATCATTAGTTTACAAGCAAACTTTTTCAGCAAAAACAAATTTATACCTAGAAAGAACATCCCCACGACCAGTTGCCAGGAAAATTTTCGTCCGCGAATTTGTTTATTATCTTACTTTGCACATGTTTCGTCATCCATTAGAATACAGCTATCAAATTTCGTCAAAACTCGTTGTAGAAAACTCGTAGTAAACATATCGGCTCAATATTGCGGCATTTTGCTCTGTTGAAGTTCGGCATTTTGTATTTAGCATGATCAGTGCAGCCATGGTGACTAAAATGACAAGAAAATCGATACTCTCACTCTAGTGTCAACCTCTAAATTGACGAAATAAATCTCAGCAACGGTCTCTCTAACTTTTCCCTTAACACTGCTCACAAGCATCTGCACAGTGCTTTGTCCTACCATTATCACCACTTTTGACCAATCTTTCTTAAATTTTTCAACACTATCGGCTGGTTTCATGTGTTTTCTCAGATTCGCCTGCATCAAATCCCAGAAATTCTCGATAGGGCGCATCTCTGGGCAGTTTGATGGATTCATCTCCTTTGGTACAAATACATTGTTTCTTTTGTACCACTCTAGTGTATATTTATAGTGATGACAGGAAGCTAGATCAGCCCAAAAGATTGAAGGCATGATATGCTGTTTGATCCCTTGATCAAGTACTCTTTTTGTAGACAACGAATTTCACGCCAACTCGTCTTCGTGATTGGCAGCACCCTCTCAGAATACAATGAAGCTTTGTGGGTGGATAAACTATGTTTTATCAAACAACTTTTGCATACCTTTTTTTTCAAAATTTATGTAGACTACCATTTGAGATAAGGGCGAAAAAAAATTATTTGATTTTTTTAAAGTCGACACAACTCATAGAGGAAAAGACTTACAAAAAAGTGATGTATGGCAAGACAAAGTTGTCTTAGTTTATATGAAAAATATTGTAAAAATTGTTAAATCGATTCCTCCACGCTAAAAAAGTAATATTTTAAAATTTAAAGTCAATTCTCAAAAAATTTCTTTCTTAGAATTGGAAGATTTTTTTTAATATAGGCAATACAATTGCCTAAAAGTTCGCTGTACATTGCAAGATGGGAACTTTCTAGGAAAAAAAAGTTTTTCTTACAATACATTTTTCATGTACAATTTTAACCGTGTAACAACTCGTCTTGAAAATTGGTCTTAAAACCGCACAGAAGCCAATAAAATTTCATAATAATGACAATTTAAATTTTTTGAGGGTCTTTGGATGTTTGAAAAAGCAAGGTTGCTATTTGGAAAGGGCTTATTTATAAATTATTAAATTTGAAACTGTAATACAATTAAATCAGGTGGTTGATCTGTTTATTACCAAACCTTTGAACCTTATATTACAGGAAGGACAATAAATTGAAAAATAAAAGCTTCATCATGATATCTGAATTATTTACCCATGGCTCAAACGCAGTTCGGTTGCTAATATCATAATTGCTAGATTTCATTAAACAAAATTCAATATATTGCTCAAACATTATTTTCATAACTAGAAATTAGAAGAAAAATTAGTATTTTCCATTTAATTCCAACTATCTTTGCTTATATTTGACAGATACGCGTGTACAATGTGCAGACTTCTTCAGTGTCTCGTACTAATAAGTCAACTCAAGTACGAGACACTGAAGAAGTCTGCACATTGTTGACGAAATACGCGTATCTATCAAGGATAAGCAAAGGTAGTTGGAATTAAAGGGAAAATACTGATTTTTCTTCTAATTTCTAGTTACACGTATTCCACTAAACAGCTCAGACCCTCTAGGATTCATTATTTTCATGCCAGATGGAGAAGCGGCCCATTAAAACTTTTCCATCGTGTGCAGTTTCAAGTCCACATATGCATTGTAACGTCTCATGGGAAAGGTCCATGTCATGCTATTGGTGGTAATCTCAGATGAAGGCAAAGAGAGCAAGCCAAGATTATGGAAACACAATCAAAACTCCTCGTTGAACAGTCAAATAAAAGTATTACAAAACTGAATTTGTGCTTCATATCAGCTGAACAGTATCCAAAAATGTCAGAAGAACTTGAGGAGTTCTACAGCCAGGTAAAGACAATACCTCGTACACAGGTTCATTGCTATGTACTTATTTCAGAAAATTAAAATAACAGCTAAAAGGATAATTCAAAAAAATTCACTTAGTATGTGAAAGATTTATAAATTATATATATGAAGCGATGTGAATTACTAATACGTGCCGATGTACATCTTAAAATAAAATAAAATAAAACCCTTACCAAGCAAAAAAGTTTGAGTTTTCATCGACGTAAACAATATTTCGAAACCTCATATGCCGTCATATTTGAATCGCCTTTAAATGGATATGGATCATGTCTTATCAAATTAGAATATTCTAATTTGATAAGTTTTGAAGCAAATCCATTTAAAGACGATTCATATATGACGTCCGCTATTCGTTTAGATTTGACAGCTTCCCTTATAACAAATTTTCTCATACCTTTTACACATTCCTTAACAAATCTCTGACTTTTCCTCCGAAGGTGTTGTGGAGAAAACTTTTTCTCCTTAAAATTGCGCATCTTGCAATTTATGGCGAACTTTTAGGCAATTATATTGCCTTTATTGAGAAATTATTGTTTTCTGCAAATTGATTTTAAATTTTAAATATTTTTTTAGCGTGTAAGAACTGAGCGTGTAAGATGTTTTTTCATAAAACTAAAGACAATTTTCAAAAAGTCACACATACATGTTTGCAAGTCCTTCCTGTTTTTAATGTTTAAGAATCAATTTAACAATTTTTACAATATTTTCCATTAAAGCAAAGACAATTTTCTATAAGTCACTCAAATATCTTTTTTTTTTTGTAAGTTTTGTCTACTTTGAGTTATGCTGACATAAAAAAATTTTTTTACATAAATTGTTTTTTCTTGAAAGTGCCCATTTTTCAATGTATGGCGTACTTTAAGGCAATTATATTGCCTTTATTAAAAAAATTTCGTCCAATTCTAAGATAGCCATTTTTTAAATTGGATCTTTAAATTTTAAAACATTTGTTTTAGCGTTTAAGAATTGATTTTAGCAATGTTTACAATTTCTTTTGTAAAAGTAAAGACAATTTTCTAAAAGTAACTCATGTACATACATTCCTTGTTTGCTAGGGCTTTCCATTTTTGAGTAACGTTGATTTAAAAAAATCCATCAAAAAACTTAAGCCCTTTGCAAATGGTAGTATACATAAATTTTGAAAAAAAAACTACGTAGACAAAGTTGCTTGAAAAGACAAAGTCTACACACCCATACGTTTAATTAGACTCTGAGAGAGTGCTGCCAACCACTGCATGAGTTGGGGTGAAATTCGTCAGACACTCGTTGATTTGTCCATTCATAGTGTCTGTCATAATGAATTGACATTTCTTTTCGAATTTCCCGGTGTAAATGACATTCACTGATCCAGGAGCATCCTTCAACGAGGTATTAAACTGCCCAAGCAACACCAAGTCGTCATAATTAGTTGCAGTAGCTTGTTTTTGACCTAATTGAGTCACATTATTGTAAATTTTACTGGTTTGCAACGAGCGTGCTGCTAGGGTGTGGTCCCAGCAGAGTTTTATAATCGAGTATTGTGTATGTTTCGTCGTCCAGGATAACACAGCCCGAGTTTTTCGGTCAGCAGTTTGTCGTACAGCTTTCTAAGCACTTCGGTTTCACAGATTTAGTCTGTTTGGTGCTTCGTTTTGGCTGTTTCTGCTTCAGACAAGTCTGCAGGCCCATTTTTCTGCTTGGCACACATAACATTAGTCGACGAAGTATTTAGCTTTTTCAACACATCTCGGACTGATGCAGAAGAATGACGCTTGAAATAGTTCATTACCTTTCTGTCGATTGTAGGGTCAGCGGGACAGGTTTTCTACCCCGTCTCTGGAAATCTACGAAAAAGTACAGTTGTTGATACTTCCGTGATGCGGTTTAAACTGCTCCAACGCTCACATTTTCTTCCTAGGCCAGTTTTTTGATCGAAAGACCGCTGACGGCACTATCCATTTTCTTTGCTCGGGAGAAAGACCACGCATTTTCAAACGACGGTGCGAAAATTTGAAGAATAAAATTGACAAAATCAATTTAATTTTGATGTAAACAACATGACGCAGCCAACAGTTGGGTGAATACTGCATGTATTTTGAATTGACGGTTAATCATCAGTGTATTTATTACTATCGGAATATGTCTGAAGCAGGCATTGAAATTTCCCAAAAATACCTTGTTTGTAGCACTTGCACGTGTGGCAAAAAGAGTACATCTTTTCGTCACTACAGGCACAATCAACAACGCGAGATCTATCAGAAAGGGTGTTCGCAGAAGCAATTGCTACCCTTCATCAAAAGTCACAAAGAAAAACCTTTGTTCTGGCCCAATTTGGCATCATGCCACTATGCTAAAACTGTGATGGAGTGTTACCAAGCAAATCAAGTGAACATTGTATCAAAAACTTTAAACCCGTCAAGAGACGAACCAGCCTCCGGCTGAAAGTCTCTTAGATAAAGACATCTAGTCTTTTCTCAAACCCACCAAATTGCCCAGAGCTACGACCAATCGAGAGATTTTGGGCTCTGATGAAGCGAAAGCTTTCTGAAAAAAAAGCAATGAATCAAAGACATCAAACACTTCCAGCAAATTTGTACAAAGACAGCTTCTACGATTTCAGAAGAGTCTGTCAACCCTAATGGACGGAGTTAAGCGCAAAGTTTGAAAATTTCATGCAAATACCGAATAATTATGTTTTGTCTTCACGAATTGTTAAAACACATCGCATGAATCTGAAATAAACAACAACGACGGAAATATAGTGCAAAATTTATGTTTTATTCATGTTTTGATGTGTCCGGATTATTGCGGATACAGACCTTAGTTCAGCAAAATGGACAATTTACTGAGGTCAGCCCTAAACGAAACCATCACCACTCGATTTTCTGAACATTTTACATAAGTACAGTGCAAGTGAGAGCAATTTTACCGGCGGAAATCTTCCGAACCACATGGTATATGAGTTTAAGCATGTGTAGGAAAATCGGTAAAATGGACCACTTCCTGGCATAAGATCAGAGTGAAAATTATTCTCTATAGTTCTTCAGCTTGTTTTGCAAATTTACAGTGCATTTAGATTCAATAAACAGTGATACCTCGATATAAATCAACCTCGATATAAAGCAACTTCGATATAACATAACTCGATATAACGTAATTTTTACCTCGATATAAGGCAACTTTTTAAAAAGTGTGAGAATAACAAAAAAATCAATTTTGAAAAGATATATAGTGTCATTAAACAATTTTAAAATTGTTTTGGACATGTTTTCATCTTTTTTCCTCATTAACCAGTGAAACAATATATTTTTTTCAATACAAGTGGAATAATGTTTACCAATAAAACATCGCCTTTGCTCTCTTATACTATTTGACTGAAGGTAGCGCAAATAATTCTAATTACCAGTTTTTGGATTCAATACTTGGGTGGCAACACACTCGTGTATATAGTGTATTTTAAATATAGTTTCATCTTTATTTCATCATAGGGGCTGTAATCATATTTTTTATTTACAAGACAAATGCCATATCACCAATCGGAAAATATAGTTTAAATTTTATTAGAGAGGCTTGAAACTAATTAGAATTCTTTCTGTCTCTAATCGGAATTTATCACAGTACAGTCCTTATAACGACCAAATCATAGCCGAGTTATTGGGATTTGTCTTGCTAATTCACTATCAAATTCATCCTAAAAATCTATACAAACATGAATAGTGACAGGATCTTCATATGCGTGTAACTGATTATCAACAATTTCAGATTAACGTAGTCCGGATTGTTTTAGCGTTGGGTTCTTGAACGTTAGAATAGACTTCTTGTCAAAATTTACAGGCGATTTATATTTTTCCTTGAAAGAATCATTTTCGACATTCCTGATTATCTACAAATATTTAAAACCTAAGTTCCACGTTCATCGAAAATCGATAAAATCAACAACAAAAGTTTCCTTGACCATCCTCTATGCGCCAGTGACGCTATAAGTTTGACTTTACGGAGCATGTTTTCAAATTTTCTGTGAGAGTGAGCGAAACAGCACCTACATAATTGTAGCAGCGCACAGGCTCATTAGGCTGCTATTGTCAGCGATGAAAAAAACTTTCGTCAGTTATTTAATCAGCGATGGAAAGTGCGAACAAATTTCAGCTTTTAGAAATTTGTAAGAAAATCAGAATCTATAGAAAATTTGCCGATATGTAAACATGATCATTCTTTTTCAAGGAAGAATATAAACAGGGGTCAATTTAGCAAAGTATTAGGATTCGTTAAGAATGTGACACTCGCTACTAAGTAGTCAATTAATTTACATATTATTTTAAGTTTTTAAATGACGACAACTCAAAGCTAAGGTTACCATGCCAGCTCAAAATTAGGTTGGTGCACGCAACTGTCGACCTGGGTGACTGGAACCCAGTATAATAGTTGCAGTTCAAAACCGGATCTCAATAATCTACTCGCGCCATTTAATTTTCCCTTTCAGCGCGTCGCATGTAGTGCGCTATGCGCTGTCATTGAATTACGATTCCGAGTTTGAACTGTAACTATAATATTAGATACTTTTTTACGTGTATATTTTCATAATATTTGTTACTCAATGTTTTTAGCAACACTGTAGAAAAATCTCCTGAAAACACTGCCCACACTGTCCTATCTGTCATTTCGAAACTCTTGTAGTGAACAGGTTACACGAAGCGGAAGTTATCTTTTGGAACAAAAAAAATGGGACGTTCACCACGTGCAGAAGTCAAAAAGCGAAAGCGTGTTTGTTTATTGTTAACTCAATAAGTAAGAATGATTCAAGATCTCGAAAATGGAGTGTCGGTGAGGGATATAATGAAGAAGTACAAAATTGATTCTACTTCCACTATATATTCCATCAAATATGCCAAGAACAGAATTCTCACGAAATTCGGGGAACAGCAAGGAACTCTCGGTAAGACAAAAAAAAAACACAAAAACAATTAAAAATCGGATTTGAGCTCTAATGGTGTGTATATTACAGCTAAACGCAAGCGATTCAAGGAACCTCGATACCCAAAGGTGGAAGAAGCTCTTTACATCTGGTTCTTGCAGAAAAGGCAGATGCATATCCCGGTAAGTCAAGAGATGCTTCAAATACAGGCCAAGAAATTTTTCAACCAAATGATTGGAGAAGGTGATTTCGGTAGCCGCGGTTACATTGACAAATTTATTAAAAGATACGGTATTCGACTACTGAAACTCAGCGGGGAAAAATTGTCCAGCAATGTGGCAATTATCGATGAGTACACGGCTAACTTCGCAACAGAAATTCGTGAAAAAAATCTCTCTCCGTGTCAGATTTTTAATGCGGATGAAAGTGGGTTGTTTTTTAAGACCACTCCAACGAAAACTTACGTCGATAAAGATGCCATATCAGCTCCCGGCCGCAAAATCCTCAAGGAAAGGGTTACCTTCATGCCATGCAGCAACATGGATGGCACACTGAAACTTCCATTAATGATAATTGGGAAATCACACAAACCAAGGGCGTTCAAAAACATTAAGGAGCTTCCAGCATACTACAGAGCATCCAAGAACGCTTGGATGACTAAAGCTCTATTCAAAGAATGGTTTTTCGAACAATTTGTCCCGCAAGTCTCTAATTTTCTTGAACGATCTGGATTTCCGATCACCGCCGCTCTTGTATTGGATAATTGCTCAGCGCATTTTAACGCTGATGAGTTGAAAACCGAAGATGGGTTGATCTTTACTATTTTTTTGCCATCCAATACAACTGCAGTTATTCAACCCATGGACCAAAACATTATACAGCTGATCAAGACTCGGTTCAGAAACCTAATGATGCGAGAAATTCAAGCTCGAGGAGGGGAGTTCGACTAAACCGTTAAAAAGATCAATGTCAAGGATGCGGTCTTTTGGGTTGCCCAAGCATGGGAGTTAGTTCCCGCAGAAGCAATTCGCAAGTCGTGGAACTTACTCTACAATCCACGTGAAATTGAGGATGAGGATGATCTGCCACTATCTGTAGTTAGAAAGAAACTTATGGATATTGCGGAAAGAATTGCATTGTCAGAAGAAATTGACGAGGAAGATGCTGAGTACGCAACGTTGGATGACGATGAAATCGTCACAAGTGTTCTTAATCCTTGTCAAGATGAAGATAACTTCTACGCTGGAGGAGATTCTATGCAGCCAGCGCTGGATGGTACGTTACAGTCTGTTAGTTTTGGCGAAGATGATGATTGCTCGAACATAACAGAGGAGTCCGCATTGAACGGTTTTGATGTGGTCATCAGGTACGCTGAGGAGAACGGTTGGCCGCTTAATACATAGTTTTCATTGCGCCAGATGCGCTCAAAAATTGTTGACAAATTGGTGAATACACAACATTGAGAAATTTCTAAAAAGATTTTTTAAATTGATGATTTTTTTTAAATTGATGATTTTTTTTATGTAACTGAATTTGATGTACAGCACAATGCAAATAAAATGCTAGAGAGCAAAGAACAGATAGTTAGTTTTCTTTATTTTTGTGCTTTATGAGAACGTATTTTAGCCACAAAGCTAAGTAACAAAAAATATAGTATTGTATAGGCACACGTAGGCCGACATTAGGGGCGTTTCCCCTATATTAAGTGGATCGTAAACACTGAACTGTTGTGAAAATACCAGGGTATATACATTGAAGTGTAATGGAATGAGTTAGTTGATAATTCTTTCTGTGGAATTTTGTTTAATTCAGAAAAAATAATTAAAAAAAATTTCCATGGAAAAGGCTCAATGACTCTGATAGGTGATCGACAATGAGTTCTGCGCTATTTTTGAGTCAATATAAAACAGATTGATCCATTCAAAAATATATATATATATATATACATATATATATATATATATATATATATATATATATACCATATATATATAGGGTATGTGTCCCTTGGACTCACTATTATGCAACCAGCGATCACATTTTTCACATAACTGTTAAGTTTAAGCTGTAAGCGAGATTCAACTAGTTATACACTCGCAAAGATAAGTATGATAAGACATTTTGGTAGCGTATCACTAAAAGTTACCTAATTTTTCAGAACAAGCATAAACTTTCGAGGGATGATTTAATGTTGGCTCCATAAGCACCAAATTGGGTCTATTCGTATAATCTCTGTCCCATTCGATAGAGGATTTATTACAAATGCAAGTCTCTGCACGGTTTTCTCTAATTTTATGAATTGATGCAAAGCCATACCGATTACATTTCACAAAACAAACTAGTAAAATTGTCTTTCGAGCAGAGCGATGTACATAACGATTTATCAGTCATTCAATATCGAAAACATTATAACTACTATACAATGATTTTGCCCTTCGATTTTGCGCTCTGACGAGCCACTTGAATATATAAACAAATCGCAAATTCATGGATTTGCCACCAGAAATTTCACCACACAACAACCTTTTTACCAGGCCGTTGATACAACAGGCTATATTAGAACATACAAAAACATGTCCCCAACATTAGTCCACGATTCTCTTGCAAACGCATATGCTTTAGCTATGTGAACAGTAAATTTGTAATGCGTGAACACTTCTGCACGATCCAGACTGCTGCCATACGCTTGTCCATCGATCCACTGGGCCAAAACTAGATCACTTGAAATCGCGTAGACTCATCTAGCTCAGCATAACCAGCGAGATCATGACGCTCCCAAGTCTCGAAGAAAACCGAAAATCACGCGGAAGCGAACAACTATAAGATGATTCATCATTGCTTCAATTGCTTCTGGATCACATCTCATCATGCCAGTATAGGTACCATGATTCTTGTTGATTATCGCTACATCGATACACACATTTGGACATACAGGCCGAATGAGGGGGCTAGGCTAACATTACATCCCCTTACCCTATATTTGCTTCGATATAACGTAACGAAAAAAAAAATTAAGTTGCCTTATATCGAGGTATGTTCTGTAGCAGCATCGTTTATTGGTATTCTACTAGAAATAGAAGAAGAATTAGCATCTTCCATTCATTCCGTTCATTTTTGCCACTTTGATGTGATAATGCGTATTCGTCTGTTATCGTATAAGATTTCTTCAGTGTCTCGTACTAATAACTGACTGTCGAGTTATTAGTACGACACTGAAGAATCATATTATCAGACGAAACATGCTATCTGTCGAAGACACAAAGTGTAGTTGGAATTAAATGGAAGATACTAATTCTTCTTCTAATTTCTAGTTACAGGTATTCCACTAAACAGCTCAAACCCTCTAGGATTAATAATTTAGTTTGCATCCAAAAGGAGGATAAAAATGGACAAAATGGGACACCCTGAATGTGGTCAACCCTAAATGAAACCAACATCATTGGATTCCCATTTTTTCCCCATAAGATAAGCAATTTTTCAGGACTCCTACTTCAGCTGCTGAAATTATTAGTTGGATTTTGATCCATTTTTGCTCACTGTGCATTGTCTATGTAATAAAACCCATGTTTACGAAACGAGTGAAAAGTAAATTTACGAAAATAAATTTTAAATCAAGTTTTATGAAATTTAATTTTGACGATTTTATGGATTTAATTGCACGGCTTCAGTTGACTAGACTAAGTTTCACGTCTCTTGAACTTTTCGCACTATTAATACTTGAGTTAGTGATGTGAGAATCTAATAACGTATGCGTTTAAACATTCAACCAGATTTATTATGCCAATGAACCAATGAACTTATTTAAACAAAATGCTTTTAACGAATTTTTTTCTAACCCCATATCCCCACTTCCGTTCTACTTCCAGAGGGTTCGGCTTCATCACATTCGGCGACCTTCAGCGTACAAAGTATTAGCACATGGTACACACGAATTAGACGGTAAAAAGGTAAGATTTACGCCCAGTGAAACACCGTCAATAGAAACAACACACACACATTACGAATTCCAAATCCTCGGTCGTTAAGAAGTAAACTTTACCAGCCGAGATCCATCTTTTATTCAGTGTTGGACTTAGGACACCGCGAAGAAAGCCACCGCTACAGCTCCACTCGGGTGCGTAGGAATAATCATCGAATTTTATTTGTTTTAAATTACCTTAATATCTTCACCATCACTAGATACAATCAAGAAAAACATGACTCAACTGTTCGACTGAAAGAATAAAATGTCTTCTACAGTTCGTCCATCACCGGTGGGATGTTGAGTTATCGTTCACCTTAACGTACTGATAATCTTCACAAAGAGTTATTTCTTTGACACAAATAAATTTTTGGTTTCAAAATTTTTTTCATTCAAATATCCTTCTAGACTTGAAAGATTGTCCACTTTGCATCGTTATTAAACGACCGGTCATCTCCAGCCAAACCATAACTCATCCTGAATGTCTCCGGAGAAGCACGGTTCTATTATTCATTTTAATTTTCCTGGGCCAACAACGAGGCAACCTTTGAAAAGTCAAGAATCGTGCTTATTATTGAATATCACAGGGTTTGGAAACCGCCCTGTCTCTGCTTTTTTTTTCTTTTTGAATGGGTCCATTTCACTACCCTTAAATACACCTTTGAACCCCAACTCATTGTTAGAACGGCGCCACAATCCTTTTTTTATTATTTGTGGAATGGCAGAACCGGCGGTGTAGAGAAACCCAGTATCGCATAAAAGATTGTGTCAGATTCGTCCGACACGTGTGACGATTGATGACAGGGGTTTCGTTTCAAGCAGCCAGCCTCAACGACCGCCTTCCTGTCATTACCCTTCGCATTCGATGCATTTTTACGTACGGTGACAATTTACTTCTCTTTCCGCTTCTTCATTCTGCGCTTGCCTTGT
>JASCZW010010334.1:0-68308 GCA_034211315.2 Aedes japonicus
TAGTACGTTCACACTACTGTTTATATTACGTGATATAGAGTATCTTGATATCAGCAACTATACATCTACTTTTTACTGGAATAATGTTCATGTCATTGGACATCAAGATACTTTATATCACGTAATATAAACAGTAGTGTGAACGTACTATTACGCCTGATGTTCAAACTCAAGTTTTGCACGTGATCTCGAATCTGAGTGCAAACACGTCGCGTTCATCTGTTGCTCTCATGTTCGATGTGCGCGATAAACACAAACATGAGAAAGAGAGTGCGTATTCGGTGAATGCGCACTGGTGAGAGCAATGCTTAAGCTCAGCGCCGCTCGTGTTTTCGTGAAGACTGGAGTAGAACATCAGTAGCACTGGAGTTAGCTAAGGCTTTAGGAATTTCAATGGAACGAGTTGGCAACATCATGCATTCCGTTTTGGGTATGAAGAAGCTATGCGCGTGATGGGTGCCGCGTTTGCTCACAAAAGACCAAAAACGCATTCGTGGGACAACCTCTTAGGAGAATTTGAGCAAGTTTACATGCAATCCGATTCACAACCATGGATGAAACTTGAATCCACTACTTCATACCGGAGTCATTACAGCAGGCAAAACAGTGGGTTTCACCGGGCGAAAGTGCTCCGAAGCGCCCGAAAACGCAACAATCGGCAGGAAAGGTTATGGCCTCCGTGTTTAGGGATACGCAAGGTGTTATATTCATCTACTATCTTGAAAAAGGTATAACCATAACAGGCGCATATGCAGAGAAAAAGTGTGCTCTATCATCACGACAATGCGCCTGCTCATTCATCCTCAATTGCTCAATCAAAATTGAATGAAATTCGGTATTAATAAGTTGCCCATCCACCGTATTCGCCAGAGTTGCCCCCCTGTGACTTCTATTTGTTCCCAAACCTGAAGAGATGGCGCACCGGTAAGCGATTTTACTCAAATGATGAGCTCATAGCTGAAACCAATGGCTATTTTGAAGGACTTCCGAAGGAGTACTATTCGGATGGGATAAAATAAATAAGAAAACCGCTGGACTCGCTGCATCGATCTAAAAAGAGAGTATGTTGAGAAATATAACTTAATTCGGCAAAAAAATGTTTTCGTGTTTGATATTAAAGGGACTTTTCAGACAACCTAGTACGTTCAGGATTGACAAATCGTTCACTATTTAAACTGAATGTATGACAAATCGAATATTCCTTGATCTTCCTGGAATTTCTGATGAAAATGTGTATCCAGTACAATGTTGGCCACATTTGAATCCGTAATTCTGGTGAAGTGTAAGAAGGGTTCAGTCTCACCATCGGTGGATTGATTCGGGTTTGTTTTGTTAGTCATTGGACTTTTCCAATCTTAAACAGTGTCCAGACTGAGCAGTTATAACATGTTATAAGTCTATCTTGATGACGAAATGCTTGTTGAAATTATTTGACAACCATTGGAACATGTTATAATTCTGTAGTCTGAACAAGTCATTACACTCATACACTTATACACTGCACTGAATTAATGTGTTGCATCTTACCCACTAAAGTTCTGTCCAGTTATAATCCGGAATCACTTATTGTGTTGCAGCGGCACGAAAAGTGATTGCTACAAAAAATCTTCTACAGGGTTTGTTAACCTATGGTATAAATTTCACGGTGTTTCGTACAGTGAGTCAAAAGTTATTCCGTATGGACCCCGGGAGAAGAGAAAAAATTCTGTACACCCACGTTGATAATCCAACGTGATCCGCAATAAAAATCGCAAAAACGTGGAAAATCGCCAAATCAACCGTGTATAATGTTTCGGGAAGCGAAAGAGTGTGGAGCGTCGTAGTGGAACATATGACCGCAAGCTGAACCAGAAGGTGTTGAGAAACGTCAGAGCAAACCCTGGACGATCAGATAATGAAATCGCACAAAAATACGCTGCTGCTCACAGTACCGTTCAAAGAATTCGTTTGCGAGCAGGATATCGTTCTTATCGAGCCAGCAAGCAACCAAACAGAACGTTGAAGCAAAGTTTCGTCATCAAAAACAAATTATACCAGCAGGTTTTGACGAAGTACCAAAGATGCCTGTTCATCGACGATGAAACCTACGTCAAAATGAATTTCGAACAGCGTCCTGGCCAAAAAATCTACATGGCGACGGCACGAGGAGATGTTCCTGCAAAGTTTAAGTTTGCTTTTATGGACAAATATGCCAAAAAAAAAATGATGATTTGGCCAGGGATATGCAGCTGCGGAGCAAAGACCAAAGTGTTTGTAACGAATAAGACGATGGACTCGAAGCTGTACAAGCAAGAATGCATCAAAAATCACATACTACCTTTCTATAAAGCCCATAAAGGTTGTAACCACTCAAAATGGTTTCATTGCTATTTTTTTAAATTGTGTAAATATTGTTTTACTCTGATTTAGAGTATTTTTATATATATATGAATTTAAAGCACAAGCATTGAAATTTTATTATTTTTTCAAAAGAATTGAATTAATTATCGACGAATAGTTCTTTTCCACATCTTGAACATCCCTAGTTTCCTATTCCTTACGCTCTTGTCATCACACTACCACTACCGTCAACAACTGTCAACAAAAGCATCAAAGGGAAGACAGCAAACCAAAGAAAGGATAAAACTGCTTGTCACCAGACTAGCAGTCTCTTACCGTAAAGTGAATGTGCCCTGAAACGGCGTGTGTTTGAAAACGCCATCCGTAGCGTCAATCGGCAAGTCGATGCGTAATCGGGCCCTTAAATCGACCGAAAAAACACCAAGTGCCGGAAATCTGGCTGTGGAACCGCCAAAGAAAAGGCAAAGGCTGTGTACCGAAAATCTGTTTGTGTCATCTCCGCCGAGACATCGGAACAACTTGTGTGGTGGTTTCCTGGACGACCCGCCGTCAGAGAGAGAACCGATAGAAAACCAGAACGAAACGAAACGGATGTCAGTAACGAAAAATTTCCTATCCTATCCTACTTTTCCTACCTGTTCACCCTTGTTTTGGAAAACAATTAAAATAATGAAACTTTAAAACTATCCTTTTCTTCCATCAGACATTAGTCCTTCTTTCACTATCTGTAGTTCTCTCCATGTTGGCCAGTGTTTTTTTTGCAGGGAAGTATTTCCGCCCAATTCCTCTCGGAGCCAGTATACGACCCTGAATCCCAGGTAAAGCCTGAAGGCGGGAAAAAGAAAATCCTAAGTGAAAAGGCCGATGTGGCAAGAAATATCTAACAAGGTCCCGTAAAGTTCTGGCTAGATTTCGCGAGTTGACATCACAGCTGGAAAGTCATCCAGTGGCACCGCAGAAATAACGTATATTTCATCTATAAAATCATAAATCCACCCAACTACCCACAGGAATAAAAGAGAAAGTGCGAATTTTCATTAGAAACGAAAAGAAATGATTTGCATTGATATTTTTCCCATAAAGTAAAGTGATTTGCCTTTGTTTAAATGTATTGAACTTATTTGTACGTCAATCCGTTACCGAGATACAGATGATTTTATTATTCCGGATTCTAAATGGACTTGTTTACCAATGTTGATTTTTTCTGAAAGGTGCGATAAACAGCAAGAAATTAAACAAAATCAAATGAAATTGCATTTTAATCTCGCTCTGTTATTTTGAGTGAAGAAACAATAAGCTTACCGTAAAAGCAATCAGCTTAAACTGCTAAGGAAGAGGAGTAGACCACACACTCAGAGTTTTTTACAGAAATCTATAAAATTTTACTGAATTCTGAACAGCTGAACGTATATATGGCATATGTAAACAAAATTACAGGATTTCGGGAAAATTTTCCAGTTTTTTTTTTAATAATCATTTATTTATACAGGCTCAATCAAATTAACTTTACAGAGCCAAGTTTTCATATATGTATACATCATGTATCTTAAATCTAAAGTTAGGGGGATAGAGCCGATTACTCGCGGCCGTCTCGAGGTTAATAGGAATAACAATTTTACGGATAGGGAGATGGGCGGGAATTTAAAGTATGGTTTACACAACACATTTGTTTCATATTATAAATTGTCAAAAAACTTAAAACTATACAACTTTTGGTTTTCTTTTTATTTGAACATTTTTGAAACAGAAAAAAAAACAAACAAACACAGAAAAAAAACTTATACTAAACATACATGTTTAACTAACTACAATCTAAGGCTAATAAAATTTTCCAGTTGTTGAGAATTCCGTAAAATTTTACAGATTTCTGTTAAAAAAAATCTGAGTGGCATGCTCGTGATTTTAAAAATGTTATTCAAACTCATTTTAGCCGTCCCTCGCACTACTTTGTTTCTCCTAAATATTATTTTAACTATACGGTATCATAATAATGTTATTTTTTTGTATTTCTCTAGTGTGTTCCAAATATAGCGAGGCACTTAACACCAACAGACCTCCTCATGTCATATTAGACACAACACTAACAGGTGTTTCGTCCGAGACGGTTAAATCTATAAGTGCAGCTCTAGGCATACCTACAATTTCAGCATCGTTTGGCCAGGAAGGTGATTTGAGGCAATGGCGATCCCTCACAACAGTGAAGAGCAACTATTTGTTACAGGTTTGCTGGGTTAATAATTTTTTTTTTTTTCTCAAAATTGTTGTGTTTTTGGATTACCTTAAATCTTTTTCTTGTCATTGAATACTGGATATACACCAGGGGGTGAGTAACTCTGCCACGTTGTGTTTGTGTTGATCGTGTACAAATATGTTTCTGGGGTGGCAGAAGATGTTTTTGTGTTTTCACAAACTAAAATTGGCAATTTATGCTTATTGGCAACCATGCACGGTTTAGACGCATAATACATGCTCACATATGCATCATCTGAATTACATTTGTGTAAGCGAGAGGAATAAAAAAACAAAAAATCGGTTCGTGTAAGTTGTGCCAGATATGAATTTATCTTTCATGTGGTGGCGAGTATGTTTGAAGAGTGGCGGATTGTGTTTTTTAGAGTGGTAACACAAGGTGGTCGAGTGACTTACCCCCTGATATACACACTCAGTTTTTTTTTAAATCTGTAAAATTTTTCCAAATTCTCAACAGCTGAACGTTCGGTAATACTATTTAAAAGATTTCGGTAAAATTTTACCGAAATCCGGTAATTTTTACAGATATCTTTAAAATTTCACCAAAATCCGTTAAATCGGATTATCGAACGTCCCGCTGTTGAGAATTCGGTAAAGTTTACAGATATCTTTAAAAAATCAAAGTGTATAGAGTTGTATCATTTTGAAAAAAAATCAAATTCTTATACATAGAGAAGATCATAAAAATTTATTTTTTATATTTCTTTATAATAAACAATAAGTGTATCTATCAATAATTGTAAAGGGTAAGGGGATGTTATGTTAGCCTAGCTCCTTCATTCGGCCTATGTACCAAAGGTGTCATTAATTTAGCAATAATCAACAAAATTATGTTGCTTTTTGGATGACCGATGTAATCCAAAGCAATTGAGACAATATTAATCAACTTATAGTTGTTCACTTCGACGTTATTTTCGATTTCTTTAACTTTTGGGGCATCATGATTTTACTGGTTAAGCTGAATAGATGACCTACACGATCTTCAAGTGATCTAAATTTGGCTTAATTGAATCAATAAAGCAAGTAATGCAAACTGGATGTACAGAAAATAGTTACACGTTACGAACTAACAGTTCACATAGCTAAAATAGCAATGATTTTACAAGAAAATCGTAGACCCAATGTTGGGGACATATTTTTTTTGTATGTTCCCAACTATGGCCTGTTGTATCAATAACGTAGTAAAAAGGTTGATATTGGTAAAATTTTTAGTGGAAATGCATGAGTTTGCTGTTGTTTTTATTCAAGTGGCTCATCTAAACCCAAACCGAAGGAACAAAATCATTGTACAGTGAATTATAATGTTTTCATTATTGAATGGCTGATAAATCATATATGAACATCACTTAAGTGTTTATTCTAGTTTTTTTTCGCAAAAATTTGGTGTTAAGTAAAACGAATACAGCGAGAATTGTCTCAATTCATAAAATAAGAAAATAAAAACCGTACAAAGACTGCTTTTATCAATAAATACAGTCTTCTAGGTGCAGCCTAGCACAGATGTTTGATGAAGTATACACTCTCAAATGAACACTCTCTTGAAGTGCGCACATGCACTCATCAAAATGAACATGAACACGAGCGTAAGCTTCGTGCTCATGTTTTGTGCCAGTGCAGTGCTCATGTTTTGTGCAGTGCCCACGCAAGAGATTGAGGGAATGGAACATCCAGTCTGCTACTTTTCGCAGAAGCTGTCGTCATCGGAGAGGAAGTTCTCCGTAACCGAAAAAGAATAAGGGCGATTGAAAAGTTTAGAAGGAGTCAAGTTCACCGTTTACTGTGATCATGCGGCGCTAAGCTACCTGTAATCATTAAAAAACCCTACAGCACTAACGAGTCGTTGGTTGCTTCGCATGAACGCCTTCGATTTTGAAATTAAATACCGCAAGGGCACAGTTAATGTTGTACCGGACGCCCTCTCAATAATTGTGAACGCAGCAATATTTTCCGTGACCAAGTCAAGAGATCCATGGTACAAAGAGATGGTGGAACGACTGAGCAGTAAACCGGATAGTTTCCGGGAATTTCGCATAGTGCAGGGCGGGTTGCATAAAAACTGTCGCAGTAGAGATGAAACAGGAGTAATATTTCACAAATGGAGGAAGGTATTGCCACACGAACAGCGCACAGAGATATTGCAACGCTTTCACGACGCACCAACTGTAGCTCACCTTGGGTTCCACAAAACGCTGCAGAAAATGCAAGCCCACTTTTACTGGCCGAAGATACAGGACGATATTCATCGCTTCATTCGTAGTTGCGAAACTTGCAAGGCCTGCAAGGCAACAAATATTAGATTGATGCCACAGATGGGAGCAATGAAGCCAGCGAGAATGCCATGGGAGTTGATATCAATAGACTTCGAGGGCCCGTTTACGCGTTCCAAGCGGAGAAACACCGTAATGCTTGTAGTGCTGGACTGGGTGACGAAATATGCGATAGTTCATGCGATGCGCTCTGCGGATTCAACCAAAATGGTGGAGTTCCTCGGGAATGAAGTGTTCCTGAAATTCTCCCAACCGCGAATCATCTAGTCAGACAATGGAAAGCAGTTCCAGTCAGTAGTATTCAGTTCCATGCTAGCGCGCCTCAAGATACATCATATGAAGACCGCATTCTACTGTCTTATGGTCAACAATGCCGAACTGACGTTCGTTTATTGATGGGGACCACCGCAATTGGGACGAGAATCTAGCATCTATAATGGCAGCGATCAGCACCGCAAAACATGAGGCAACAGGTATAAGTCCGCACTATGCAAACTTTGGCAGGGATTCGTTGATGACTACGGATTGGTACCAGGTGTAAGACATGAACACAGAAGACAACGTGGAGAAACTCAAGAACGCCGTCGAGCAGGCATACTGAGAGTACAGGAGTTAATCGTACACCGGATCAAGGAAATGCATAGGAGATCCAAGCAGCGATATGACCTTCGGAAGCACTCAGTGGATTACAAGGAAGGAGATGTCGTCTGGAGGCGTACGTTCGAGCTGTCATCTAAGGTGGATAACGTGAATCAGAAGCAGATCCCAAGTTTACTCCGGCAATTATAAGGAAGACTCTAGGGGCAAGTCTGTATGAATTGGAGGATAAGGTTTCTGGCAAGAATGGTCAGTACCACACCAAAGATATTAAAACGGATTAATCCTCATGCAATGTCGGCAGGAAAAGCCTGTTAACCACGAGCGATGTGATCACGAAAAACCGTCGCCAATCGGGACAAATGGCAAAAGTCAAAGTGTGATGAGCAACAACATTCAATAAGACTATCTCTCCACTTTGGTAATTTCATCAACTGCATAGGTAGCTAAAGGCTGCTGCAGTCGTCTTCTTCAGTGAAGGTACAACATACGCGATGCAGTCCGTCCAATATGCCAGAGTATTTGCATCCCTACCACTGGACGCGTCTAAAATCAAGCATTCCTACTGCGCCAGTTCGCGCTTGCCGTTCACGAAGCGAGAGAAATCGTACCCTGCAAACTGGAGACAGGTTGCAGGGAGTTTTTTTTTTTTTTTTTTTTTAGACGGGATGGAAAATCTGCGGCCAGACACCTGAAGAACTCAGGGTGTGGGGATGAGGGCGCCAACTCCTCGACCCACTAAAAACCCACCCGTGCCTTAAGCCTTTCTCCCTCCCCGGAACCACCTTTCGGTATTACTTCAGGGAGGGGGCTTTTGTGCTAAATAAGCACCCACTATGTCTAACTACTTAGGTCTTTAGTAGTTAGCTTCGCCGACCTGACGCTGATTCGATCGAGATGCTCCTGGATCCAAGCAGGGTTCGGGACGTCTGGTCGCGGTCCAGATCGTCCGCGATCTCCCTACCCGACCGCTTACGGTACCTGCCGAACCTCGCGTCGTATGGTCCCTCCTCCGATCGAGAAAGTCGGGGCCATGTCACGACCGCTTACGACCTCCTGCCGGCTCCTGCGCCGTATGGCGCTTCCTCCGTTGTAGTTCGTTTAGCCGTTAAGGGGAGCTTAACGTTTCCAGGGTGCACCGCGGGGAGGCGAACTACTTCCACACCCCCAGGTTGCAGGGAGTTAGTGTGGATCATCAGTCATCTTGCATGCAACCGAAGGGTCGGGAACGCGGACCTTAATAGTGACAAGCAAAGTTACATCTCAACATCGTCAGTCGAGCTATGGGCAGCACCAGCCACAAGTACTCCAAACGAAATACGCAAAGCGTAATCAAGCTACACGTTCCTGGATTGGTGGCAACAGCACATATGCGTAGTCCAGAGTTTGCAAACTAAATCCATGCCGTCCATATCAGTTATCTTTATGGGGTTGCCATGAAAGTTTCAACCCAAAGTAACGCGAATCTAGGGCGCGGTTAAACAGACAATCAATGTGCAACTATCGATTTGAAATTGGTTCACTGTTGTAGAACCCCTTGGTCCGAATTACACCTTGAAGCCAGCACCTTGCTATACATATTTGCGCCTTTGTTTTGATTTGCTGTGTTATTTTGACAGAATATTTGAGAGTGTGTTCGTGTGAGTTCATTATTAGGGGCTCATTATTGAGCTTGGGACCGAGCTTGGGACCGATGTGCTAGTACTGACTGAGCCAAGAAAAAAATCGTTTTTGTATGGGACCTACTGGTCTTAGAGTTAGTCTATGGTTAAACCCCTTTATTGGGCTCGTGGTGATTCAAGAGAGTAAATGCCTCTTTTCTCTAGGCCAAACAACTAGGTAGTTATAACCAATCAAACTATCGCAATTGAATGTAGAGTTTCGTTTATTGTTTAATCCAATACAGTTGGCCGTTACAACTGATTAGGATTAAGTTGAACTTTCGCAGAGCGGCAAGACAGTCATGAGAAGAAGGATTAAGAGCTTATTCGGAGACAATTTGCCAAAACACAGTTGGTACGCTATCAAATTTGGCCAGGAGTTGCTAGTATGCTTTATAGATTTGTGGATTTGTGATGGTAAACGTAAGGATAGATTGAGCTCATTCTAGCTAGAGCTCGACTCTAGCAATACTATGATAGAATCCGTCCCCGACCGACTTCTTGAGGGAAGTTGAAAAGAATTTTTCATGAGCTGACTGCTCATCGGCTCATGAAAAATTCTGCCGCTTTGGTAGAGTTATGTTACGTTAGTTTAGTTTTGTTAAACATAAGTCCTTTTGAAAAATTAGGTGCATCAAAAAATAAAAAAATATAAGAGTAATTTCACACGAACGTGTACAACAATAATTTACGATGCATGGGTACCGCTCTTGACAACGAATACCACATAGCGGATTATCTTGCGGTGCGAAGGAAAGGGAATTTTTTGACTCAAGACAAATTTTTCAAAAGGGCGTATGTGTTTTGTCATGCGTATTTTTCAAAAAATCATAACTCGAAAACCGTTGGTTGTAATAAAATTGCGTCTGAGAAAAAGTTGTAGTTAATTAATTTGACTTTATGAAAAAAATATGTACACCGTAGAAAACATTAAAAAAAAAATTAAAACTGAAACCTTAAAATCAATTAGAAAATCAGTCCAACATACGATTTTTATTTTTTTTTTCAAAAAGGCTTTGAGTCATAAAAAAAAGAATAAAAGTTGTTCTACGATGGAGCTACTTAAGATAAAACAGTTCTTATAAGTAAGAAAAATTCATTTTTTTCTAATTTGTTGTTTTTGCATAAATAACCATACTTTAATAATACAATACGATTTTTCTAGTGATTTCAAACAAAAATACTCTTGGTGAGCAACATTCTAAATGTATCCGTTTTCGAAATAATTTGAAATTAATGTCGAAAAAATGGCTTTTGCCATGAAAATATCCCTTTTTCAAATGTTAGTCGTGATTGTCCATCTGCAAAAGTATTCTTTTCAAATGGTACATAAAATTTTTCTACAAAATACTTTTTATTACCGAGAGTACTAGACAAACTGATTTCTGATATTTACTGTAGGTAACACGACAAAATTTGCTGCTTTTACTTACAGTATATTATGAAAACCTAACCCGAAACAAAAATAATTAGTATTCATGTTAGTGTACAAGCGTATTTTGTTCAGGTAGAAACATAATGTATTTAATTAGTTAAACTGTTTATACCAGTAAGAATACAATTGTTACGCCCATTTATACCTATTCATGCATTCGCTTTGGTGTTGACAGAAAATATAATTTACATGCATACACCTTCACATACCAATATTTCAAAAAAGTACCTAAAGTGCGTACCTAGTACGTATAAAAAGTCAATCAGTCACCGTTCTACCGGTCGGTCGTATTTTTATTTTACTCGCGCCGCTTTACTGTAGACACGTATTAACTTTTTACAAGCTTTACAAGCTCTTTGTGTATATATAAACAATCCTTCAAACTAAATTCATTTAAGCCTGCTCTGTGCGTGTGTTTTAGTATTTTAAATTATCACCACAAAATGAACTGTAATGCACCTGAATGTCGTACATCAAGCCCGCTTCATCTTTGGAAGTGCAATGGTACATGTGGGCGGAGTTTCCATGCTGCATGCATTGGCGCCAAACGAGACTGGGAAGACAACCTCCGTAACTATGTGCTCCCACTTTGCCAACAGTGTGCTACTAATCTACTCGAAGTGGTAGATTTACGTAAAATTTTAGACAAGTAGATGGAGTGTCAACATAAAATAATAAATCAACTAAAAGGCATCACCCTCATGCATGAAGCGGTGGACACAATTGAAAAACGGTTGACATCGCTGGAACAGCACTGGCTCGAAGGTGCAAAACAAAATAAAAAAAATGTTCAACACCTTGGCTGAGGCGCCAAACCATGCATCGTCAGCTGAGACTGCTGACCTAGTGCGTGAAGTTGCTCGTGATTCCGGTAGTGTTATTGCAGAGTCAATCAATGCTAAAATTGAAGACACGCTAAACCGTTTATCGAACAAAATGGACAATGATCGTGAAAATATATTGGCAATCGCTTCTGCGTCTGGTGATTTTCCATCGGATGTAATTATGGGAATTATGGACGAGGTGAAACTGCTGTCGTCTTTATGTTCGAGAATGACCACTTCAGTGGAAGCAGGTCACACTTTGAATGCTGCTGATCAACCTCTAAGCCTATCCGTAGAGCTGGCCCAAGATCTAGCATTTGCCAGATCAAAACCGACGATTGAGGGTTGGCGCACTCTTGGGTCGAAAAGGATTTGGAGAAATGACTGGACCGATTATGATTCACGGAAACATGTTCGGGAACTACAGCAAAAAGCTAAAAAGAAGGCCAACAAGCGGAAAAAAAACGAATGAACAGCCATAATATCTATCATGGTATTGGCGGTGATGTAAGCGATAACAGCCGCAACGCCCATAATAATCATAATGACAATGAAATTCTGGATATCAACAACGTTCAGCGTGCCGTTTGCAGCTCTCTTCCGTTGGACAAGGACCTCCTAGCAGCAGCTAAAGAAAGATTCTCAGGGGCTTCTGCGCATCAGCGTATTAGCTTTCAACGTGGAGAAATTATTAACCCATACCCAGCTGAACAGCATTTACGTCAAGAATGCCCAACTTCATCTTCAAATTGGACCTTTCGGCCGGTGTTAAGGACATCATTTTCAAACCATTCTTCACCGTGTTCGTGCCAACGTACGGGTTTTCAACAGAACTGACGCACTCTGGAGAGGTAGAATGTTTAGAATTAAGTAATCCTAATTGTATTGACAAGTTCTCAAACCTTTCTTCACACTCTAATGTAACTGAAGTGCTGATATATTGTCAGAACTTTAATCGTATGAAATGCTCATCCAAGATGAAAACAATTTACAAAAATTTAATGAGTTCATCTTTTTCTATCATATTGGGTACAGAAACTAGTTGGAATGAGAGCATTAAAAGTGAAGAAATGTTTGGGAATGATTTTTGCGTATTCAGAGACGACCGTAACCATCAAATGGCACAAAGGAGGTCTGGAGGTGGTGTCCTCATTGCGATTTCATCTAAATTTAATGCTGAACTAATTCCCTCTACCAAATTTAAGGAGTTTGAACATGTCTGGGTTAAAGTGCAAATAGCTGTGTATTTCCCACCTGATCATGCTAACAAAAACTCATACGAAGCATTTTTTCAAAATGCTAAAGAAATCCTCTCAGATCTTTCCCCTGAGATTAAAGTTCACGTATACGGCGACTTCAATCAACGCAATGCGGACTTCATTTTTTATGTTGAAAATGAAGGTATTCTTCTTCCAGTCGTTGGGGACAATGTGACATTACAGTTAATTTTTGACAAAATTGTCAGCATAAAAATTAAGCTAAATTCAATCAGCTGGCAATCAATCATACGAAATGAAGTACACATCGAAAGCGCTGTTGATGTCTTCTACAGGTCTTTATTTGAAATAATTAATGAGAACGTACCTCTTAAAAGAAAAGACGCAGATATAACTCCAAATATCCAATATGGTTCAACCGGAATATTATTAATTTGAAAAATCAGAAGCAAAAGGCCCACAAAATTTACAAGAAAAGCAACTCTTATGTCAATCTGCAAAATTATCTGAATATCTGTGATCAGCTTAATTCAGCAATCAATTCCGAATTGGAAGAGTATAATTTCAGAACAGAGAGTGAAATCAAATCATGTCCTAAACAGTTTTTCAAGTATGTCAGAACAAAATTAAAATCAAACAACTTTCCTTCAAAAATGCATCTCGATGACAAAAGCGCTGGAGACCCTGGTGAGATTTGTGACATGTTTGGAAAGTTTTTCCAAGAAATTTACACGACATTTTCGGATGATGATCGCGATCTAGATTATTTTTCATTCTTTCCTGCATCCTCAAATGACATTAGAGTTAGTCAGGTACATGTTCAAGACATTCTTGCTGTTTTGAAAAATCTTGATGCTGCGAAAGGTGCGGGACCTGATGGAATCCCTCCAGCATTTATGAAAAATCTTGCATCTGAACTAACTTCGCCTTTATTTTGGCTCTTCAATTTGTCACTTGATTCAGGTCAGTTCCCAAAAATTTGGAAAAACTCATACCTAATACCCATATATTAGTCAGGAAAAAAATCCGATATTCGCAATTACCGTGGAATTGCTATTATGTCTAGCATCCCCCCCCCCCTCTTTGAAGCTATCGTCAATAGAAAACTGTTCAGCCTAGTACAAAATGTTATAACAAATTCGCAGCATGGATTTTTCAAAGGACGCTCAACTTCCACAAACTTGTCAGAATTCGTAAATTATTCATTAAACGCAATGGACAACGGCAACCATGTCAAAGCGCTGTACACTGATTTTAGCAAGGCCTTTGACCGTATTGACATTCCTCTGTTACTCTACAAGTTAGGAAAAATAGGATTTGAGGATAAATTTCTTAAATGGATACAATCGTATTTAATAAATCAGCAACAATTAGTCAGTTTTAATGGCAAAAAGTCACATTCTGTTCATGTATTATCTGGAGTTCTCCAAGGCTCGCATCTAGGCCCTTTGCTTTTTATTTTGTTTGTCAATGATATTTCTTACATTCTTAAGCAGGTCAGAATTCTCATCTATGCAGACGACATGAAAATATTTATGGAAATTAAGAATGACCAAGATAATGTCACTTATAAAAACGAAATATTATTATTTGATATATGGTGCAAAAAAAGCTTACTAGAAATAAACGTTAAGAAATGTAATTTAATTACTCTCAGTGGGAAACGATAAACACCACAAATTACTGTTTCTTTAGGAACTGAAATTGTAGAAAAATGCGAGAGAGTCAGAGACTTAGGTGTTATTTTAGATTCTAAGCTTAATTTTATCGACCATTACAACACAATTATCCATAAAGCAACCAATATGCTAGGTTTTATTAAACGCTTTGGTCAAAACTTTCATGACCCATATACGATCAAAACATTGTACGTTGCATATGTCAGGTCTATTCTAGAGTATTGTAGTGTCATATGGTCTCCTTTTATGAAAACACATGAAGAACGATTAGAATCAGTCCAAAAACAATTTCTTTTGTATGCTCTCCGTAAATTAGGCTGGACAACATTTCCACTTCCGTCTTACGAAGCACGGTGTATGCTTATTGACATTCAAACTCTAAAAGAACGAAGGGAATTTGCCATGATCTCTTTTGTAAACGATATTGTATCATATCGCATTTCCTCCCCTAACTTATTATGTAGTCTAAATTTCTACACCCCCTCGCGGCATTTGAGGAATCGGAACTTATTTGCGTTAAATATCAATCGGACAAACTATGCGAAATTCGGACCAATCAACCGAATGATGTCTCTGTATAATCTGCATTGTGAATCAATTGACCTAACAATGTCACGTAGTAACCTAAGACAGTATTTTGTTTCTAGACGATCTTTAAGAAGATAGAATTAAGTGTAAATATGTAGTCTACGATCGATTGACGAAATAAATAAATAAATAAATAAATAAATAAAATAAATAAATAAATAACAAAGGATTACATTACAAAGTCATGACATCAGTTTAACAGTGTCTTTCATAAGTAGCGTAAAGTGTAAAACGATTTGAAATGGAACTCGAAACAAAGCATTGTTGTAAACCTTTTCGTGAAATCGGGAGACGGTGTTCGCCTAAACTTAGAAATTTAACTGACAAGTTAATTGAAAAACTTTTATCCATGCAGTGTACGGTCCATTTGGACACGTCATTATGAATTTGTGATTCATGTCGGTTATATTCGTATCGTCGTAATCCTGTCGAAAGAGTGGAGCAACCAGAAAACGGTGGACATGACGAAGCACCAACCACATCACGGAACGATTTGGAGGAAATACCATCGGCAGCTTCAATTACCTCGGCAGCTTCTCAGGTCAGTGACCTACCGGATTATTCCAGGATACACAACATTGAGTTATTCAATAATGGAATTGCAGGAATAAATGTGTCTCCGATATCCATTAGAGAATTTAAAAACGATAAATACCGTCGGCAAAAATTTGCCGAAATTGTAGCAGGTATTAGAAAATATCTATTCAGCTTACCACCACAAGAAGAAGTCGAAGAGTTAGCTACATTGAAAACAAAGGTTATGGAATATGATGAAATTATTTCCAAATTGAAAGAAAAATTCATAGAACCAGATTGTTCGAGAATAGATAAAATACGTATATTAACAGTTTTGCCTAATTCGTGGACGATTCAGCAGATAACGAGCAAATTTGAAACAAACCAATACCTTGCATTACAAGCAAAAGAATTGGCAGCCGAAAATGGAGTATTGGCTACCCCCACGACAGATCGGGGAATCGTTTGAATCCGGATATAAAGAATCAAGTGATACAATTTTTTGACGAGGACGACATCAGCAGAGCCATGGCGGGACAAAGAGATTATGTCTCTGTAAACACTAATGGTAAGCGTCAACAAATTCAAAAACGGTTATTACTTTCATCACTTAGAGAAACTTTCACTCGATTTAAAGAAGTCAGTGAACATAAAATTGGATTTAGTACTTTTGCAGCATTACGACCAAAACATTGTAAATTGCTTAATGCTTCAGGTTCTCACAACGTTTGTGTTTGCGCAATTCACGAAAATATTGATTTAATGCTTCACAGTTTAAAAAAATATTCATTCAACACTGATTGTAATCAACATTTTGAGAAGTTATTGTGTAATTCATCATCAAGATCAAAATATTGTTACCTCCGTGAATGCGAAAATTGTCCCACGCTGTCAGAATTTGAGATAAGATTTTTAAAAGAACTTGAGAGATGTCTTGTCAACAGGCTGTTGAAGTGGCGGACTTGTTCCGTCGCTACAACCTACCCCGCAGTGGGATGTTAGGCAAAGATTGACGTCCATGGTTCGAGTACCATTGGATACATGCCCTTTCGCTCAATTTTCAAAAACATCTGTTAATTTTCCTACCTGCCGTACTCTGACGGACCTTTCAACACTTTCTCTTCACATCTTTCATTCTAGCCAAAAACATTGTTGTTCACTCTTGGTGCCTCATGGTGATGAGCGAACATCTCCTTCTACATCAACTTTTCAATGTTTATGTTTATGTTTGACTTACATTTCTAGTCCTTATTTGTTTTCAAATCACTGTCCAACAATAATCAAAAATTTAACAAACTACAATATCAAATTGTGAGTAAATAGGAAAAACGATGTTCTGCGTAGTGAATGTTCTTTGTTCTAGCTGTGAAAAGTTCTGACATGTGTGTGTATATGTGTTTTGTTTTATTACTATAACTATTGAATTCAACTCTTCCTATCCATGACAATTCAATTCAATTGTATTGGCAAACTTATCAAACTATGGTTCTCTTGCTGCGGGTTGACCGTGTAACCCTTCCGTATCCAGGTGTATCATTTGCGTCGTTCGGAACAACCCCCGACCCGTATTGCCTGAAGTCCACTTCGGCTGTACCGCCAACCTCCAGAACCGCTAGATTCGCTACGGATCGATCCACCACTCCTGCGATGGCCGTCTTAATTTCTGCGTGTCGTACTCGACCATCGCGTCCAGGGAATACACGTAACACCCGTCCTCTTGTCCAACCATTTCGAACTCGTTCGTCTACTACCACTACTAGATCTCCAACTTGAACTGGTTTGCAATCAACGAACCATTTGGTGCGCTTGGTGATTGTTGGCAGATACTCTTTTATCCATCGAGTCCAGAATCTGTCCAATAGCTGTTGGCACAGATTCCAGTTGCAGCGTTGCATCGCCCTGTCGTCAACCAGCTCCCTAGCCGGTTGGTTGACTCCGTTAGTGCTCAGCATTAAAAAACTGTTCGGTGTAAGTGCTGCTTGCTCATCAGAGTCAATAGGTAAATAGGTGGGAGGTCTCGAGTTCACCAAAGATTCCGCCTCGATGAGCACCGTGCGGAGAGTCTCATCATCTGGATTACGACCAACGTGCAGTGATGCCAGTGCACTTTTCACGGATCGCACCATGCGTTCCCAAGACCCTCCCATATGCGGCGTAGAAGGTGGATTGAAACGCCATTGCGTGTCTGCAGTGGTGAATGTTGTAGCCAGGTGATGGTTTATTCGTTGAAGTTCTGCTTTGAGTTCTCGGCTTGCTCCTACAAAGTTTGTACCCCGGTCACTGAATATCTCCCTGGGAGCCCCCCTCCGTGCGATGAATCGCCTTATTGCCATCTTGCAGGACTCTGTGGTCAAGTTGTGCACTATCTCAAGATGCACTGCACGTATCGTCAAGCAGGTAAAGAGTGCTACCCAACGTTTCACCTCGCTGCGACCTTGTTTAACCAACATCGGCCCAAAATAATCCACGCCAACGTAGGTGAACGGCCGAATGTGCGCGGTTGTTCTTGCCGGAGGAAGTGGTGCCATTCGGGGTATCGCCGGCACCACTTTGTATACTTTACACCACTGACACTGATTTCTGGCCTGTTTTAAAACTACCCACATCTCTGAGATGTGAAACTTCTGGCGCATCTCGTTGACTGCCGTTTCTACATTGCAGTGTTTGTATCGCCGGTGATACCAATCGACGAGGAGCTTCGTTCCACCATTAACTTTTGGGAGGTTGATTGGAAATTTGAAATCGAATGACACCTGCTGTGCGTTTGCAATTCTGCTGTCCATTCGCATGATACCTTGATCATCCAGAAAAAGAGAGAGCTGGGAAATTTTGCTGGTTCTTTCAATTTTCTTGTGCTGCACAACAGGAAGTCCTTGATTCTTATGAAGGATTACGATTTCATCTCCATACGCCTGGTGTTGAATTAACTTGAAGATTGTTGATTCCGCTCTTTGAAATTCATCCCGGCTTAACGACTCTGTCTTCTTTACGGGTTTCTTCTCGATTCTGCAACGCAGCACGTCGATATATCTGTGTACGTAAGCTACAGCACGCACCAAGCGCTCCCACTTCGAAAACCTTGCGAACTGTACTAGCTGTGGTACGAAGATGTGATGATGAAGATATATTGGACGTAATTCCTCCACTGTGTCCTCTACTTTAGCCATATGCTTAGGCCATTGATCCGGATGTTGGTAGAGAAAGGATGGGGCATGGAACCAACGACTATCGCTACTGATATTCGGACCTTTACCCCACTTTGTTGCATCATCGGCAACGCTTAAACGTGAGGGTACCCACCGCCATTCATCAGCCTGTGTCAGCTCAAGAATTTCGGTCAGCCTGAAGGCAACAAATTGTCGATATTTCCTAGGATCCGAACGTAGCCAAGAATGGAACGTGGCAGCATCACTCCATAGAATCTTCCGGTTTATTCGGAACGTGTGGTTTTCAATTACAGATTTCGACAACCTCGCACCGAGAACAGCCGCTAACAATTCCAGTCTAGGGATAGACAGCAGTTTCAAGGGTGCCACCTTAGGCTTCGCGGATACCAGGGAACAGCGAACTCTCGTACTATCAACAATACGAAAATAGGCTACTGCTGCATAAGCTTCCTCGCTAGCATCGACGAATATGTGCATTTCCAAGGACCGGTAAGCTTTGGAAGTGTAACCTGGAAAGTAGCAACGTGGAATCACAACTTGGTCTAGCTGTTGCAGTAGTTTGGTCCATCTCTTCCATTCATCCAATAGATTGTTGGATATGCGTGCATCCCAAACTAGACCGGTTCGCCAAATATGTTGCACAAGTATCTTGCCATGAACAACGAAGATTTCTACAAGACCTACAGGATCGAAGATACTCATAACAACCCGTAGCACTTCTCTTTTGGTCGGCGCAACGTCATCTTGACACAGCGCCTGTATTTCTTCTCGAAACACACCTTGAAAAACGAACGAATCATCTTCTGGTTTCCATATCATACCGAGAACTCGTTCATACGCAGCCGATTTGTCCACCAACAGCTTACTTGATGGTTCTGATCGATGCTCCCCGACCCGTGTTAGAACGTGGTGGGAATTTGACAGCCAATTCCGAATGTTGAATCCAGCTTTGGAGTGTACCAACTTAACTTGCAACGCCAATTCTACAGCTTCCTCCTTAGTGTTCACACTGTACAGAAAATCGTCCACGTAGTGATGTTTGATGATTGCTTCAGCTGCTTTTGGATATTGATGTGCGTACTCCTCAGCGTTCCGATTTTTAACGAATTGAGTGGCAGTAGGAGAGCAGGTGGAACCAAATGTTGCCACGTTCATAACGTACACATCAAAGGGCTTAGATGGATCGTCTCGGAACACGAACAACTGAGTTGATCGATCTTCTGGACGGATTAAGAGCTGGTGAAACATCTCGCAGATATCCGCACTGATAGCTACCTCGAACTGTCGGAACGGGCACAAGACTGCAGGCAACGGTGCGAGAAGATCTGGACCCGCAAGAAGATTTGAATTGAGGGACTGGCCTTGGACTTTTGCTGCTGCATCCCATACTAACCGAACCTTATTCGGCTTCCTTGGATTCAGTACGACGTTCAAAAGTAGAAACCAGGTACGTTTCGGATCAAAACTGGCCAATTCTTCTGGGGTCACTTTTTGTGCGTACCCTTTAGACTGATACTCTTTTAACTGGTTTTTTACGAGGGTGCACAACTCGGGCTTTGAGGCTAGTCGGCGTTCCAGACAGTAGAATCTCTTCTCCACCATTGGTCTGCTGTCAAAAAACTCCACATTATCGTATTTCCATATCAAACCTGTTTGAAATCTTCCTGATTCTGTCCGGATAGTGGTACTTTCCAGAATTTGCCGAGCACGCCCGAATAGAAATGGTGATGTAAAAAATATTAGCAGACATCTTCCAAACATTAAATTTGAATGTGGGTTGTCGTATTCTAAATGTATTCAGAGTTCAAAGTAACGCCCTAGTACATATAAATACAACATATTTAAACTTCACATTAAAAACAAACGTATTGATGATGTTAAATTTAACATCAGAACACGTCTTATAAAACTAGAATCTAAAATTACATGACAATCAAACGTTATGTATGTGTGAAATGTTGTGTACCTAAGACATCTAAACACATCTGATGACATTATAATTGGCCGTTACCTTAGAAATAAACTTCATTCTACTGTAAAAGACTGCAGGTCTACAGCATTAGAAAACTTCTTACAACATAAGAATGAAACGTTACAATAGAATCAAAGGTCTTTGTGAAGTAAAATGTTGTATTCATAATAAGCCAGAATACATCTTGTGTCATAACAATCACACGTTGCGTTGAAATCCATGTTCTTATAGATGTAAAATTTTGTACTCATAAAATATCGGTAAATATCCGATGCGATTAGAATTAAGTGTGAATCGTATATGTTTTGGCGATATTGGTGCATATTTACTTTATGTATTTTACTCAACACCCGAATAAAAATTTACCTTAGCCTAACATGTGATTTTGATGCTTTCAGATTATTTGGTTTTAATGTTATTATCTACAACTGAAAACATCCGGAAACGATACACCGTCACGTTTTTCTACATCTGAATGCATCATACATCATCTCTTTTATTGGATAAAATCGACACTTGAAAACATATGTAAGATGTTTATTCATAACTTTTAATACATCTGAAAACATCAAAAATCCTTTGACTGTGCTGTTTTATTCAAATACATTTGAAAACATCAATATGCTTTGATATCTTAAAACATCAGAAAAACATTTTATTTGAATGTCAAAATCATGACGTCAAAGGGACATTAGATTAGAAAAAAATTGTTTGAAAATGTCTGATGTTAACATCATGTTACCTTGCCTAAATACAGCGAAATCGATCTGATCTCTAATGTTCTACGTAGACAGTAGAATCTCTTCTACTCTAATGTGCTTCCAAAAACAGTCCAACCTAATCTGGTTTTGGCAGCGGTAACGCTACCCCTTGCTCCTTCCCTGCATTTTAACGATGTCATCACGAACGAATTGTCTAAGCCAATAAGGATTGTGGGAACAGCATCTGCGTAGCTATCGACTGGCAAACCTTGAAGATGCGAAAATTCCTCAGCAAGTTTACTAAAGTCCATGGATTGCACTGGCAGATTGGGACTTTTGACGGTGTATACTTCCTTTAAAACATGTCGTTTCGTCATCTTTACTCCCGAAATCTCCAGCTCGAGTCGTTGAGATTCGTCTTCCATTCGCTCAATACCACTAGTCCACTGCAGGCATAATGGACGTACGTCGCCAGACACTCCTAGTTCTTTAGCTATCGATGATTCAATCAGCGTCTTCGAAGAGCCATCATCGAGAAAGGCGTAAGTCTGGATTGATTTCTTCCTACTGTGCAATAAAACCGGTATTATCCGGAACAGTACCGTCTGATGTTGTTGACGATGAACAGTAAGAGTAGTTGTTGTCTTTGGAACGTTAGTTGGCTGGAGTCCTTCCGTTTTCCCGGGATGAAGCAGCTGATGATGTCGTTCCTCGCATCCGTTTTCTCCGCAGGTACTCGCTTTACAAGGGAACTTTCCGTGGGAACCTAAGCAACGACGGCACAGAAAACGCTCCAGTGCAGTTTTCCAACGGTCGCTGATACTCATCTTGCGAAAGACATGACAATCCTTTACCTTGTGGCCATTCTTCTGACAGACGAGACATGGCTTTGGGTTGTTTTTCTGACGTTCGATACTGTTGAAACTATCTAACTTTCTCTCCTCGGTAGCGTGTGCATTAACGTACATTTTGTCCTTCGGCTTTGGCTTATCATGCTTATTGGTACGATGAACATCTGCGTCGTGAGTGAATGTTACGTCACTAGCGGCTGTCACCAGTTGTTCCATATAAGACCCAAATGTGGTGAGATCGACGATTGCATGATGACGCTTGAAAAGAGACCAATTCAACTTCAGTGTAGCTGGTAGTTTATTAACCAACTCCTGAACAGGATGGGTTCGATAGATGGTCGTGAAGTTCTCCGGCTTGAAGATGGCTGCAGAGATTTTTGCATGCCAACCCGAAAGTGATTAGCGTCTCTAGATGATCTGGCTTGGAAGTGGTGTTGAACGTACTTTGGACAATAAAGAGTTGATGATTAGCTCTGGTCGTCCATACAGCATCCTCAACGTATCGATAATTAGTTGGACAGACGATGGATGCATCAGATAACTTCGAACTGCATCCAAAGCATTTCCTTTGAGACAGCGTTGTAGTCGCATTTGTAATCAGTTTGCACGCTTTTTCCAAAATATTTATAAGAAATCCAACGATATTCTTGACCTCAACTATTTTTCCTATCTACCTGAGCATCAAAATGACGTATCAGTTGAAAACATCACTGTTCAAGAAATTTTAATGGCACTTAAAGGCCTTGATGCTGGAAAAGGACCTGGTCCAGATGGGATACCTCCAGTACTATTGAAAGAACTAGCAACTTCTTTTGTTAAACCCCTGTTTTGGCTCTTTAATCTATCACTTCAATCAGGAGACTTTCCACTATTCTGGAAAAAATCATTTTTAATACCTGTCTTTAAATCTGGCAAACGATCAGACATTAAAAATTATAGAGGAATCGCAATCATTTCAAGCATTCCTAAAATGTTTGAAGCGATTGTAAATCAAAAATTATTCAACCAGGTAAAAAATCGGATTTCGAATAATCAACATGGTTTTTTCAAAGGCAGATCAACATCTACTAATCTATTGGAATTTGTAGAATTTTCTTTAGGTGCAATGGATAGAGGAAATTTTGTGGAAGCTTTATATACTGACTTCAGCAAAGCGTTTGATAGAGTTGACATTCCATTGCTACTTTTCAAACTTAAGCGAGTAGGTTTAACCAGGACACTATTAAAGTGGATCGAATCTTATCTGACAGATAGAACACAGGAGGTACGTTTCAAAGGAAAGATCTCTAGATCAGTTAATGTTACCTCAGGAGTTCCACAGGGATCTCATTTAGGTCCTCTTTTATTTATTCTTTTTGTTGATGATGTTAATCTTGTATTAAATCATCTTAACGTTATTATCTATGCTGATGATATGAAACTGTATATGGAAATCTGTAGTGAGTTAGATTTGCAACATTTTCAGAGTGAAATTGATGTCTTCTACAAATGGTGTGCTAAAAGTCTGCTTGATATTAATATAAAAAAGTGTAACATCATATCATATTCAAGAAAACTTACTCAACATGATTTCACGTATAATCTAGGAAATCAGTTAATTGAAAGATGCAATAAAATTAGAGACTTAGGAGTGATTCTTGATTCTAAACTGACCTTTGTAGATCATTTTAATGCAACAATTCTCAAAGCAAATAATATGTTAGGATTCATCAAAAGGTTCAGTTATCATTTTAAGGATCCATATACTATCAAAACACTTTATGTAACGTACGTAAGATCCATTCTCGAATATTGCTCTGTTGTTTGGGCTCCATTCCAAGAAACATACATTAGTCGTATTGAATCTGTACAGAAACAATTTTTGTTATTTGCTCTTAGAAAACTAGGCTGGAATTCATTTCCTATTCCCTCGTATGAGTCTCGTTGCATGTTAATTGATATTGAATCACTGAAGAAAAGACGAGAAATTGCTATGATCTGTTTTGTTAATAATGTTATCTCGCAGCGTATAAATTCGGCAAACCTTTTAGAAAGTTTGAACTTTTATGCACCATCACGCATTTTAAGAATCAGAAATCTATTTCATGTAAGGCCTCAGAGAACAATTTATGCTAGCAATAGACCAATGAACAGAATGATGAACATATATAATGAATATTGTGAAATAATCGATTTTACTATGCCTAAAGCGGCAATAAGAAAAAAATTGACTGCAAGAGTTATACCTCATAGATACTTACTTTATACAAATGTAAATATAAATGAATAAATGTAAATGTATATGTAGTCTACAATGATGATTGACAAAATAAATAAATAAATAAATAAATAAGGTTTTCACCTTGGGAATATCCACACATCTCTGTTGAATTCTGAAAGCAGCTCAGGAACAACGGCCACTCGACGAGGTCTCCGGAGAAAGCTGGCAGCTCTCTGGGCATGACGTGTCTGGCAGCAAGTTGTTGCGAGTTAGGACCACCAAATAACTGACGCGGTGTGATGTCGAGGGGAGCTACGATAGGGGCAGAGGTATGGGATGATACTGTAAGCACGGAGGGGGGAGTTGACTGGGCCAAAGGTGGATGCACCGAAACGAATGGCATAAATGGGGGGAATAAGCATGATCCGGTTGTACGAGGGGGTGTTTTATTGGTCATATCAGTTGGTCTTATGGGTGGCAACGAGTCCCTTAAAGACGTTGTATTTGTTATGGTATTGGAGCACGATTGACTTACCCAAGAGACAACTGTCGTGGTACATCTTCTAAGTGGCAACTCATTTGTCCCATCACGCGTTGGCATGGGGAACAACCTTGTTTGCCCAAACGATATAGAAGACTGGGATTCCGGAATTGGTGGCATCTTGAGTCCGTGTCCTGTAGTTTGGTTCGGTTGAATCTGTTGCTGGGCATGTTGGCTTCTCTCGCCTGCTAACTGTAGCCGAAGACCATCCACCCTCTTCTGAATTTCGTGAAGCTCTCTCATTAAACTCTCCGGTGTGCGAGTCGGAGAAATAGAATAATCGACTGCTGCCGAATTCGCATTTTGAACCATCGAAATAGTGCTGAGTCCACTTATTGCTCCACTGCATACATTCGCACTACTCACCGATGTGGTGACACCGTTGTACGATGTAGGAATTACCGATGAAACGGTTGGCTTTTGCACTATTAATGGCACTTGGTCACTCTGATTTCCGAAGGCTGACTGGTTTTCCTGTTCGTAACATTCAACATTAGCAGTAGCACCATACGATTCTTGGACTACTGGAATCACTTTTGGGATCGTTCCGGTTTGCGAACTCCTCCGCGATCGACGACTTCTGGCCAGTGTGTGAAAAAATTGACAGCCCGAAATGAGTGCGAAAAACAACAGTATTCAATTCTTTGGTCTTTTCTGAACACACGAATTACTAATAAAGAGAAGAGGCAATGAACGAACGAACACAAGCATTCGGTCCCCTCCAAAAAGGTGACTCGCACCGAATGTCTTCATTCACACAGGATGCTACCGACACATTTTTCTATACAGATCTCCGGTTCAATCAGTCAAAACAAAAAGAGGAGAGCATCACAAAACACAATAATCGCAAACATTCTGACTGAATGTGTTCTTGCTATCACCGAATTTTGGCTCTTCTGAAATTCAGTTTTGCACCGAATCGGTGAATGACGAGATGGATGTTGGATAAATTCACGGGATACTGCTTATTGAATTTGAATTTTTCGCACCCTGCTTCTGGCACTACTGTTTTCTTCTTGTTCGAGTTGGGCTTGCAAGATTTCGTACTTCTTGGCAAGAAAGTCCATCTCCAAACGCCTCTCTTCTTCCAGTCGTTGCAGATCTAGAACTGCACGAGCTGCTCTGGAACTATTTGCAGTCGAACGGCTGTTAACTGATCCTGCGATAGAAGGTGTTGCTTCTAAATGCACTTGGCAGACATCTAAACTGGCACTGACACTTTCCTGATGTGTATCTGGGTTGAGGTTAGTATCGCCTAATAGCAGACACCCGCTTGAAGACATTTCCTCTATTGCAACGACGGAAAGTTTCTCGGAGTGCGGCATTTCCGAAAGAAATCTAAACCGATAGAAATCTTAAAAGTTTGTTGGGACAGATAGGGAGTTTCGGACCGATACAGCACAACTCGTTTTATTGCATGTGCATGAGTTAGCTTTTAAGCTGTAATGTATATTTTTGTCCATTAGTAACTTTTCAATGTTTATGTTTATGTTTGACTTACATTTCTAGTCCTTATTTGTTTTCAAATCACTGTCCAACAATAATCAAAAATTTAACAAACTAGAATATCAAATTGTGAATAATTAGGAAAAACGATGTTCTGCGTAGTGAATGTTCTTTGTTCTAGCTGTAAAAGTAAGTTCTGACATGTGTGTGTATATGTGTTTTGTTTTATTACTATAACTATTGAATTCAACTCTTCCTATCCATGACAATTCAATTCAATTGTATTGGCAAACTTATCAAACTATGGTTCTCTTGCTGCGGGTTGACCGTGTAACCCTTCCGTATCCAGGTGTATCATTTGCGTCGTTCGGAACATATTCCAAATTTACGATAGGAATAAGAATAATTATAATCATTAAAATAACAACTGTTTAGGCATACCGCCCAATGCAGTTGCGCGTACCACCGACGCGCCCCCCGGCGGAGCATTTTGAATTTGCGCACTTCGTGCAGCAAGTCAGCCGTTGTGCATAGATAAAAAAAAGAACATTATTCATTATTCATTCTAACCACCAAACGAACACAACACGTTGTATCCTGTTTTTCTTCCAAGTAAAAAATAAAGTTGGTATTGTTATTCCGGTCCGAGAGGAGGCTTATTTCGGTTTTCCTCCGCGAAATTCTGTAGTTTTCACCGATTTTTAGTCCAGGGTCCAACAATTGGTCCTTCGAACTGGATTTGTAAAAAGTGAACCGTGAAAAAATGGCCAAGTTGCTCGGTCGCAGGAACGCCCTTCTGGTGCAAGCGAAGTGGGAATTCGCAGCGGCGAAAAAGCTTCACGAGCGGAAGGCATCTACTACCACGCAAAAGATACAATCGAACAATATTTGAACCAATTCATGGGCACCGGTCGGGAAGAGGATGAATTTTCTAATCCTAGTGGCAGAACGATTGCTGGTTCTTGCAATGACCTCCGTGAAGCGATGCGGATGCTGCTGGAGACACGGCGGGCGCTGCTGTTGAACCAATCGGCGACGAACACTAACGTAATGCAGATGTGAGACTACATCAATTCAGCTGGAGGTGGCGAGCAGGTTCCGAACCATTCACCTCTGAATGTGAAAATTCCTACGATAAGCGTGCTGACGTTCCATAGTGATATGAAATCGTGGCAATCTTCCAAGGACATATTTGAAATGATAATCCATAGTCGGACCTATATACGGAATTCAGTGAAGATGCAGTATTTGGTATCGTTCTTGGATGGCGACGCGAAACGATTAGTGAATTCGTTTTCAATTTCCGATGCCAACTACGTCGAAGCCTGGGAAGCACTGACAAATTTCTACGACAAGAAAAAGTTTACTGTCTTCGCACTTGTTCGTGAGTTTGTCGACCGGCTGTCACTGCGGCCAGTTTGCGAAATTTTGTCACTACCTCCGATGCTTAATGCTTAATGCTCTGGGCGATGAATTCAACACTCATGATCCGTGGCTGATTCATCTGCTGTTGGAAAAGTTGGACGGTGAAACGAGGTCTCTGTGGGCACAAAACATTGTTGATGAGGAGAACCCTACCTTTGAGGATTTCCTAAAATTTCAGGATGATCGGTGCGATGCTTTAGAGATGTGTTCGGCGTTCAGCAAGAAGGTGGTAGCAGAAAGTACGAGCAAAGGAGCAGTGAAGAAAGTGCCTCACTCGGAGAAGAGAGTGCAGGCGCTGCATGCTGCAACAGAAGTGAAAAAGTGCGCGAAATGCTCCAGTGAGCATCCGATCCATCTTTGCGATGACTTTGAAAAACTGAGTGTGCAGAGTAGACGTGACTTTGCACAGAAGGCAAAGCTATGCTATAACTGTTTGCGTTCGTCACGTTCGCTAAAAGTGCGTTCGTCGAAGTCAGTGTGCCACAACGGGAACTGCAAGCAGCGGCATCATACGCTGCTCTGTCCTAAGGATGCGATGGTGCAGAATCAAACCGTCGATCCTTCGAGCGATGCTCAGCCTCATGCTCAACACATCGTGCAGCGAACGGAGGAAGCTATCAACTCTATGGTGGCACAGGTTCCAACGGTGTCAGCACCAAAGATATCGGTTCTTCCTACGGCGTTGATCTGGGTGAAAGCATCGGATGGTAGGTTCGTGAAGGTTCGTTCTTTTATCGATTCGGGTTTAGAGGCATGGCTGATTTTCGAAGCAAGTGTCCATAAACTAGGATTGAGGAGAACCAGTGGAAAATTCGTGGTTTCTGGATTGGGAAAAAACAAGCAGGAACAACGCGTGGGATTGTGGAGCTGGTTATAGCCAACCGATTCTGTGAGGAAGTTATACTTCAGACCAAGGCCTTCGTGAAGAACAAACTCACATCGACGTAACCGGCGCAACACCTGCACTTGGATCCAAGTCTGCTAAGCGAGGTACAGGTACAGCGAAACCTAGCCGATCCGCAATTGAATCGGCCGGGTTCAATTGACGTAGTTTTGGGCTCTGATGTGTTCTTGCTCATTCTAATCAAGTGGGAACCAGGTCTTGTGTTCCAGTTGCCCAGAACACATTTTTTGGACTCATTGTATCGGGAAATCAAGCAGTCTACACAACGGGTATAAGAAGCAACTTCTCAATCGTGAACTTGCATACAGAGTTGGACAACAATCGAACGTTCCGACAAGTTTGGGAGCAGGAGGAGGTTCCAAAGGCAGAGCTGCTTACTCCTTCTGAACAAACAGCGGTTGTTCACTTCAAGTCCACCGTATCACGTGATGAGACGAGCCGCTTCATCGTGCGACTTCCGTTTGACGAATCGAAGCGGGCTCAAGGTGAATCGCACAGTGCAGCAGTGAAACGATTGGGATCCAAGGAAAGGCGCTTCCAACGAGACCCAGAGTTTGGCAAGCAATATTAAGATTTCATTAGAGAGTACCTGATGCTGGGACATATGGAGGAGATACCTGATTGTGAACTAAGCGTAGAAGTAAATAAAAGCTTTAACCTACCTCACCACGTCGTGATGACGGCTGAAAGCTCGACCATGAAGTTACGGGTCGTTTTCGACGCCTCGTGCGCGTCGAGATCTGAAGTGTCCCTCAATGATCGCTAGTTGAAGGGACCCAATGTGAATCAAGATCTTTTTTCCATCTTTCTACGTTTCTGAATGCACCAGGTAGCGATTGTGGGCGATGTAGATGTATCGCCAGGTGTGGATACACCCTGATGATCGCGATTATCAGCGGATCGTTTGGCGAGAACACCAGGATGAATCCGTGAAGCATTATCGTCTGTGCACCGTGACATACGATAAGAGCTCGGCACCGTATTTGGCCATCGAAGCGATGAAGGAAGCAGCAAGACACTACAGCACGGTGTATTCAGAGGCAGCACAGTCAATCATCCTGGACACGTACGTCGACGACTATCTGTCCGGAGCACAAAGCAAAGAAGAAGCGATGCAGCGACGTAGTCAAATCGTTGAAATCCTCAAGTCGGCAGGTTTCAACTTACGTAACTGGTCCAGTAATTGCCAGGAGTTTTTGCAGAAAGTGGAAAAGTCGGAGCAAAATCTTTTGCACCGGAAACTGGCGGAGCACGCGAGTGCCGTAAAGGCACTGGGCGTTCAGTGGCTTCCTGAAGCAGACATCTTTACTTTCCAAGTCCACCTTCAATTGAATAATGTGAATACCAAACGACAGTTGCCTTCAGACGCATCGAAACTGTTCGATCCCTTCGGTTGGTTAGCTCCTGTTACGGTGAGCATCAAGATACTGTTTCAACAGATGTGGGTCAGTTGAGTGTCCTGGGACGATTCGCTTCCACCAGCGATCGAGAAATCGAGGAATAAGATTAAGTAGAATTCGAAAAAGATAGAAAATATCCGTATTCCACGTTACGCAGCGAACTACAACGGCAAGATGGAACTCCACGGATTTGCAGACGTTTCTGAAGCGGCGTATGGTGTGGTGGTGTATACCCGAGCAAGGGATCCGGACGTAAACATCGTGGTGAACTTGGTAGCAGCAAAAACGAAGATAGCACCGATTGACCCAGTTTCCTTGCCACGACTCGAACTAAGTGCGGCGGCACTGTTAACCGAGCTAGACCAAACGATATAGACGGCTAAAGCAAAGCTGGCACGGTTGGTCCAGGAAGACGTCTACAAGAAAGAGATGGATTTGTTAGCGAGATATGTTTTTCTCCCAGCCAAATGCGAGTAGGAGGTCGCTTGCAGAGTTCATCATACGATTACGACGTGAAACATTTTGCCGCGTGACCATCGAGTAACGGAAGTACTTTTGCGGGATCTCCATCAGCGCAACATGCACGCCGGTCCGACACTTTTGACAGCCACCGTGAATCAGCAATATTGGATAATCGGATTACGAACACCGGTGCGACGGACGGTGCAGAACTGTATTCGTTGTATGAGGCTCAAGGGACAAACAGCAAGTCAGCTGATGGGTTCATTACCTATGTCGTGAATGATGGGAACTCGAGCCTTCATGAACGTCGGCGCCGATTACGCTGGCCCTTTACCGATTCGAGCGTCATGTGTGCGTGGCGTTAAGACAACCAAAGGATACCTGGCAGTGTTTGTGTGTATGTTTACAAAGACAGTACACTTGGAGGTTGCCAGCGACTTGTCAACCGGTGCGTTCATCAGTGCCCGCAAGCGGTTCATCGCAAGGTGAGGCTACCCGTGTGAAATGTGGTCCGACAACGGGACCAACTTTGTAGGGGCAGACCGTTACCTTCAAGATCTCCAACAAGCACTGAAAGTCAGCAGCAAACCAACTGAGCAGTTCCTGACCAACTTGGGCACCCGTTGGATCTTCAATCCGCCTTCCACTCCTCACCGAAGAGGCATTTGGGAAGCGGCGGTGAAAAGTGTCAAGGGGCATCCGACAGCTATGATGCGTTGACGCCAGGACACTTTTTGGTCAGTCAGCCACTGAATCTGATTTCGGAGCCCGACGTATCTCGTATTTCAACCAACCGGTTGGACATGTGGCAGCAAATGCACAAGCAGACTATCGAAGCTTGGCGGTGTTAGCGTGAAGAATATTTAGCCAGCCTGCAGCCACACACAAAGTGGCGCACAAGCGAAGACAACATGAAGAAGAATCAACTTGTACTCGTGAAACATGATAATACACCGCCTGCTCAGTGAGAGTTGGCCCGAGTTGTTAAAGTACACCCGGACTCCAATGGCGTCATCCGTGCCGTCACCCTACGACGTGGACAAGCTGAGTATCTACGGCCGATCCGGAAGATCGGCTCATTACCGATGGATTGTGGCATACTGCCTTCGCATACTGCCTGTTGCGCGTACCACCGACGCACCCCCCGGCGGTGCATTTTGAATTTGCACACTTCGTGCAGCAAGCCAGTCGTTGAGCAAAGATAAAAAAAAAAGAACATTATTCATTATTCATTCTAATCACCTAATCAACACGTTTTTATTCCAAGTAAAAAATAAAGTTGGTATTGCTATTCCGGTCCGAGACGAGGTTTATTTCGGTTTTCCTTCTCGAAATTCTGTGGTATTCACCGATTTTTAGTCCAGGGTCCAACAACAACTATGATAACAATAAATACAATGATTATAATAACAATAATAATAAAAGTAATAATGATAAGAAGAATAATGAAAAAATACAATAAAAGTGATACTTATAATAATTATTCTATCAATGATCATAATATGCATCCTTATGCTGATAATTAAAATAAAATATATTATTCATATGATGATTGTTATTACAATTCAAACTATCATAAATGTGATGAAATGCATATAATACTAATGTATTGAAAATACTAATAATAATTATCATCATGATAAGAATAATAATTGTCATCAATATTGCATGCCGAATGATTTCAATATTTCCAGTTTTGGCTATTTTGTATCATTTGAGGACGAGCTACAATGGGGAGCGCAACGGCGCGTTGCTGCAGCTTTTGACAGTTAATTCATTATCTTCTGCCAAATGTAACATTCCCTCTATCCTGCATTAGATAACGCAGAAAATTAAATATTTCTTCTAATCAGTCTACCAAAAAAAAAGGTCATCTATGACCAAAAGCCTTTAATAACTTTTACTCGTTGTTACAAGGTTATAGTACGAAATTACGAAAATTTGGTAGTTCTTTGAAAAAAGTTCGGACAATTTTTTTTAATACATCATCCTACACTAACTTCAAATCTGAGGGGTAAAACCAAATGTTTTTTTTAAATAACGTTGTATGTTTTTAACATTCATCGTAAGTAAACAAAAATATATACAAACACAATTAAATAAAAAAAAAATCTTTTATAGCATTTAATCAGTGAAATTTTTTAAATTCAATTTATTTGCTTTTCTCGTATCATTAAACAATTTTGTTACAATTTTTTTTTATATAATCATTTATTTGTACAGGCTCAATCGAATTAACTTTACAGAGCCAAATTTTCATATTTTTAAACAGCATTTATCTTAAAACTAAAGTTAGGAGGAAAGAGCCGATTACTCGCGGCCGTCTCGAGGTAAATAGGAATTACAAATTACGGATGGGAAAGAGGGTGGGAATTTAAAGTATGGTTAACAGAACACATTAAATTTAAATTCTAAATTATCTGAACACTTATTACTATACAATTTATGGTTTTCCTTTGACCTGAACATTTCTTGAAAAAGAAAAATAAACACACACACACACATACACATATAAAAAAAAACTTATACTAAACATACAGGTTAAACTAACTACAATCTAATGCTAATGTTAGTCAAAAAAAACATAAATGAGTTTCATGTACTCCAAATCACGTACAGCCAAAATATCTCGAATTGGCACATTGGGTTGTCTACCTCGGGCCCGAAGGGAATCATTAAGCTTAGATCTGACTCCACTATGTTCAGCACAAGACCAAATATCGTGATCTGCGTCCTGATAGCCATGTCCACACTCACAGAGATTGCTGTCCCTCAGCCCAACCCGGTATAAATGAGCGTTCAAAGAATAATGATTGGACATTAGGCGAGACATGACACGAATGAAGTCTCGACCCACATCCATCCCCCTGAACCAAGATTTCTTCGACACCTTTGGGATGATAGAATGTTGCCATCGCCCCAAATCTCCTTTTCTCCATTTATATTGCCAGCTGACGAGTGACTGTTGACGAAAAATAGGAAAAAATTCGTTGAAGGCGATTTGTCGATCACAAATATCGCCTTCCATAGCGCCCACCTTTGCAAGCGAGTCCGCTTTCTCATTGCCCTGAATCGAACAATGAGATGGGACCCATACAAAGGTGATGATAAAATAACGCGAAGATAAAGCACCTAGAAGCTCCTGTATTTTCGTGAGAAAATACGAGGAGTGCTTTACCGGCCTAAATGAGCGAATAGCCTCTATAGAACTGAGACTATCCGTGAAAATGAAAAAATGATCCGGTGTTAGTGAGGCAACAATTTCTAGCGTTAAATGTATTGCCGCTAATTCAGCGACATACACGGAACAAGGAGCTTGAAGTTTACGGTTGGCGCTATAAATTTCATTAAATATACCAAAGCCTGCTGACTCCTCTATCAAAGATCCGTCAGTGAAGAACGATTTAGTGGAATCAACTTGGCCAAACTTAGCAGCAAATATCACCGGAGCGATCATAGGACGATGATGCTCTGGGATTCCACGAAGCTCCTGCTTCATGGATAAATCAAAATGAACCGAATTGTCGAAATCGGAGAAGCAAACACGATTGGAAATGTTCGGCGAAGGGCTGACATCCTGTGTTATGTACAAATGGTACAAGGTCATGAAGCGGGTTTGAGGATTCAACTCAAGGAGCTTCTCAGAATTTAATCTCAAGAGATAATTCTGAAAACCGATCCGAGAGTGGCAACATGCCAGCCAGCACTTCGAGACTCATGGTGTGAGTCGAGTGCATGCAACCTAACGCGATACGAAGACACCGATACTGAATACGTTCCAGTTTAATGAAGTGCGACCGAGCCGCTGACTGAAAACAAAAACTACCGTATTCCATAACCGACAAAATCGTTGTCCGGTACAACGTCAGGAGATCTTGTGGATGAGCTCCCCACCAGGTCCCGGTAATTGTGCAGAGAAAGTTGATCCTTGGCTGGCACTTTCGCTTCACATACTCAATATGGGATCTCCAGGTGCACTTTGAATCGAACCAGACCCCAAGATATTTAAATGACATAGAATGAGTTATCGGCTTACCCCAAATTTGAAGCTTCGGTTGTGCTGGGTTATGCTTCCTAGAAAATACTACCAACTCAGTTTTCTCCGTAGAGAATTCGATACCTAGCTCTAGAGCCCAAGTAGTGAAATTGTCTAAGGTATCCTGTAAGGGTCCTTGCAGATCGATCCCATTGGATCCCGTGACAGACACTACGCCGTCATCTGCAAATTGTCTCAGCGTACACTTGTCACTTAGACAACCGTCAATGTCTTTGACATAAAAATTATATAAAAGGGGGCTTAAACATGATCCCTGGGGAGACCCATGTAGCTAAATCGTGAAGCTGTAGAGGTTCCATGAGAAAAGCTCATATGTTTCTCTGACAGAAAATTGTACAAAAAATTGTTCATTAATGGTGAAAAGCCACAAGCGTGGAGTTTATCTGAAAGAACTTCAACAGATACTGCATCAAAAGCCCCCTTTATGTCCAAGAATACAGAAGCCATTTGCTCTTTTTTAGCAAAAGCTAACTGAATATCTGTGGAAAGCAACGCGAGACAGTCGTTCGTTCCCTTACCCCTACGGAAACCATATTGAGTATCTGAGAGCAGGTTGTTCGTCTCAACCCATTTGTCCAGACGAAAAAGGATCATTTTCTCCAACAACTTTCGAATACAAGATAATATCGCGATGGGTCGATAGGAGTTGTGGTCGGACGCGGGCTTACCAGGTTTTTGAATGGCAATAACTCTCACCCGTCTCCAATTATCCGGTACAATGTTGAGTTCCAGAAACTGATTGAACAAGTTCAACATGCGCCTCTTCGCGACGTCTGGGAGGTTCTTGAGCAAGTTGAACTTGATCCTATCAGCCCCTGGAGCCGTATTGCCACACGAAAGGAGTGCGAGAGAGAACTCTACCATTGAAAAGGGTTGGCTAATCTCATCTATCGAATTCGTGTTTTCGCGAGGAATCATCCGTGCCGGCACAGAATCTGGACAAACTTTTCGCGCGAATTTGAGGATTCATTGGTCCGAGTACTCTTCGTTCTCGTTGTTCGTAGTTCGGTTACGCAACCTTCGCGCCGTGTTCCAAAGAGTACTCATCGACGTTTCGCGCGATAGCCCGTTCACGAATGTTCGCCAGTAACCGCGTTTCTTGACCTTGATGAGTTCGCGTTCGAGAGCCGTGTATACTTCAGGTGTGTTCAGGTGTTCCACGTCTACGGAAAACTTTAAACGCGTCGGACTTTTTACGGTAAACCTCGGTGCATTGCTGATCCCACCATGGAGAAGGAGGTTTTGGTTAAAGGAGGCTCTAGGAGGAATATAAACGGAAGCAATGCAAAGGCTTTTATTTTTAATAACAGCCTGACATGCGACAACTTCAATACCTGGAATAGGAGGAAAATTCACTCTATAGAAGGAGTAGCACATTTTGATCCCCAAAAGGACTCCCCCTCCACGCGAATCCTCACGATCAAGACGAATAATATTGAAATCATGAATCGGAAGATTGATTTCGGAAGAGAGCCATGTTTCACAAATAGCGAATGCATCACAACCGGTAGTGTGAGCTAAAAATTTAAAAGATTCCAATTTAGGAATCAAACTTCGACAATTCCACTGTAGAACAGTGATCAAATCCCCGACCTCGTTTGGAAAATTAACCATCGAAGGAAATGATAGCTGCAAGGAGGGGCCACTTAATTGTCAATTGGTTCAAAAAAGTCTTCACTGTTGGAAGCATTGCCAAAACAATGCTTTTGAGAGGGTCAGAAATTTCGAGGTACTTAAAGATACCTTCGGCAATGTCATCAAATGAGAACAGCCCACTAGAGGAGGGGGCTTCTGTTCTTAAAATTGGGGCTTCAGGGGTTTTGGATGTCCCCGGGAGAGATGGAAAGTCCTGGGTGTAGTTAGTACTACGAAAACCAGGTGGACTAGGATTTTCCTTTTTCCCACCTTTTCTTGAATTGGGCGAGCTGGTTTTGGGCTCCGGTTCGGCAACTTTCCGTGGGCGGACGCGTCTTCGCTTCCGTGAAGCACCTTCCGGGAAACTGAATGATGTTCCCTCTTCAGCCAAATCAAAGTCAGACTCGTCATCTGACAGAGGAGCAAAGGGATTTGTATTGACATTGGGTGATGGTGAGGCTTTTTTCAGCATTTCGGCGAACGATTGCCTGGAACGCTGTTTCAGCGAGCGTTCTAATTGTTCCCCGTGTTGTTTGTACGCTGGGCACGACGAGAGAGCATGAGGAGGAGTTCCCTTACAGAAGGCGCATTTTGGTGTGCTGTCTGCACAGGCGCCATCCTCGTGTTTCTCTCCACAATTAGAGCAGCGTGCTTTATTGCTGCAATGGGAGGTCGTATGTCACATCTGCTTGCATTTTTCGCAGATCATTACCCGTGGTACAAACAACCGCACAGGTAGTCGAAGTTTTCCCAACTCGACGTATTGAGGGAGGGCTGAACCAGAAAAAGTTACACGAAACGAGTCTGACGGAGTAAACTTCTTTTCACCCTTAGTGATCGATACTGTGCCTAGTTTTCGCACATCGAGTATCTTGACTGATTGAAGCAGAGGGTTCTTAAATCGACCAACCCCCTGCTTCAACAGGATCTCAGGGGTCAAACTCGCTTCGGAGACCACACCTTGTATCTCAATACCTCGAGCTGGAATGTACACTAAATACTCCAGTCTAAAAAATTAAGAGACAGCAATTTCGTTAGCTTGTTTAAGGTTGGACACAACGACTTTTAGTTTACCGTCTAGTTTAGTTTAGTCTCACCTTAATTATCTCGGTCACGGCCGAAAATCGTTTCGTCAGATCGTTTGAAATCTGATAAACATTAAGAGGTTTCGTTTTGGGCCGAAAATAGACAACCCAAGGACCAGCTGAATTTTCAGTATAAGCACGCGATCGGGTAACTTTAAGAGCTACCCCATCATTTTGCGCCATAGATGATCGATAAATCATCCATGGCTCGCTTGTGGGAGCTTATGGCGCTCAACCACTAACGTAATTAACTACAATCAATCACAGATACACGAATTAAACCTAAGCACACACTCACACACTCTCAGTCACTCTTCACACTCACACACAATACGATTATAATGAATTCAAAAGAGCGAGAAATAAAAAATTATCGATGGCCTGCTGGTGTGCGTGCCGTAGAGATGTGGAACAATATGGCTTTTCGATCGTGGCAATATTGCTAATTGCAATAAATGGCGTTGTTGCACTGTTTAACACTGAACGTTTTCTACTTCCGAAAACCAAGACTTGATTTCACTCGCGATTCAGAAAAAATTAGAGCTGAGGGCTTGAAACAACTTGTGAAAAGCTTCCAAAGCAACGGAGAGCTGACCGAACGATCTGTTCGCTTGTTCACTTGTAACAATTTCTTGACAGAAAATAGAGGTTTGGAAATCATTGCAGCTATGATTTACGTGTTTTTATCAGTTGATACAGTTGCTAAATTTAATGGCGTTATTTATGCAAGAAAATGCTATAAAAAACCTGCTGCTTTAGCTCAAAGGTAGGGGATAGCAGAAAGGAAAACTGCTGGTTTCTTTAAACTATAAATATCACAGAAATTATGGTACCAGGTTTGAGGTCAGATTATTTTCTGAGTTTAAATAGCCCGTCCAAAACTTTTGGAGTAGTATGCTGGTCCACGATTTAAGCATCTCAGTGTTAGCAGTTCTTCGGTCGGGAAGTTGAAAGGCAAATCCAACATCATCTTGAAGAGTTTATTTTGTCTGATTTGAAGATTCTTTCGATGTGTTAAGGCGCAGTTGTACCAAGCTAGAAAACCATACGTATGGAAGATAAGTTTGTAAAGTAGAATTTTGTTCGCATTTCTCAGTTGAAATTGACGACAAATGAGCGGATACAGCATTTTGGTCAGTTTATCACATTTTTTTAATGAAGCTGCTACATGTTTATCGAACTTGAGTTTCCCATCAAGTGTAAGTCCTAGATATTTGAAGGAATACCGTGACTTGCGTTTGTAGGAGATATCGTTGGCTTCGTCTTCACGTGAAGAAATGGGTTGTGTTTTCTCCGCGTGAACTTTAATCCTCCAGCGGTGTTGATAATCCTCAATGAAATCCTGGGCTGATTGTAGTCTCTCGTCCGTGGTGAAACAGTTGTAGAGTGTTGGGCTCAGGACAGCACCTTGCGGGACACCAAAGGGAATTTCTTTAATGTCGGATTGCTCACCATTAACAGCTATTTGAAAAGTACGGTGTTTCAAAAACGAATGTAGCACTTTGAGGATGTATAAAGGAAACTCAGCCAGTTTTATTTTGTGCAGGATTGCCTCCTGCCATACTGAAACATAACCTTTTTTCACGTCCGTACGTTAACAGTCTACGTAATGTAACCCGGATTTACGGGAACCAGATAAATTCAAATGTTCATTGTCTAGTATTTCAATAAAGCCAATGAGTTTTGGAATCTAACGGTGCCAAAAGAATAATAATTGGTCAATAAAAGCCAGAGTTATGATCATATGAATTTGGTGGGTACCCGGGTACCCTGTCGGTCACTTAAGGGGTAAAAAAAATCGAAATCCCCCCCTTCGGCACCCCTTGCTACTATACGAAATGTGTTTATGTAAAAAGTTGCCTTTCAACTATAATTAGGATTCCCGGTTCATAGTCATGAGTCGTTAGGTTAGGCCGACGGAAAATAAACAAGTAAAAAAAAAAAACTATAATTAGGATGTCACTAAAGTTCAGCTTCCTAGTATAAAATAAACTTTGAAATTTAGTAATGTAAAACATGAAAAGGGTAGGGTACCCTGTCGATCACATAAGGGTTAAGTCACCCGAAGACAAAAAATGATATCCTTTGCTGACGCACTGTTTACGGGGCTCTGCACTACTTCTGTATGGTCAGAATACCGGTTAGCGGACGAGTTGGGGGGAATATAAATTGTGATGATATAGAGGGCGCTGTGATTCAGACTCAGCTACTTACTCCAATTGTTCGCTATTTGACAGTGAAAGCGCAGCGTAAATTATGCTTCACGGCAATCAGAACACCACCACCTCGTGAGTAAGCTTCGTGCTCATGTTTTGTGCCATGTTCGCAGCGGCGCTCGCAGCCGCGGTCAAAACATCTATGTTTGCGTATGGTTCAGCTTCATATTCAAAAGATTGTTTTTATTCTATTTTGCTTCTAGCGGCGTTCAATACACTCAAACTGTTTTCGGTCGGACAGGGATTTCATCAGAAGCCGCCTGGTTTTCAATCATCATTCAATCAATCGTATATTTCCTCTGCTTGAAACCTTACACAGTTCCATGAAAACTAGATATACAATCTTGCAGAACTCGGAAATATATGGTAGGTTTGTGTCTTATCGAATATAATGAGACCTATATAGTTTTATATCGTGGGTGACCATTCCCGCGATGAAGTGGTTCAGAAAATCACGATTTCTAAAAATGTTATTATTTTTTGAAAATTTATAACTGGTGACCCTCACGATCAATTTTCAAGATTGACTCTTCAAATTAATGCTAAGTTGGAGAAAAAATATAACACAGGTACCTGACTGCTTACTTTCTGTGGGAAAAATATATAAATGTGTGAAATATTCGGTACGTGCCAAAAATAAACCCAACAGATAATTGGGGTATAATTTCTCACCCATGTTATTCATTATTGGGAGAGGAACAAATCGCTAGAACCAGATCACTATCGGTTGCATATTTTTCCATCAGTCAAGGGGGTATCCTCCCCCTTACCTACTCTGCATGGGGTAGCTTGATAAAAGAGCCTCTAATGGAGATGAGAAATTTTCTGCTTCTAACAAATTTCATAACATAAATACTATTCAATAAAGTGATAAAATTAGGAGGAAATAATCCCTCCTAAATTAAAATAAAAAAGAAAAGGAAAACAGTTATCACTTACAACAACTTTTCAAATTTTAAAGCGATTTTAAATTTGAAAAAAAAGGAACGAAAAATCTTTCACATAGTATTCTTTAACTTGCCAAATGATAAAAATTTATTCATGGCAGCACAGAAACAACAACTGTACATATCTGGTAATATCTACTTATGTACGATATTTTGAATAAAACAATATTTTGAAAAATTTAACTAATGATTTTTTGTCTAGACTTTGGATTTCCATTGTACCCAAAACAGTACGCATTCTATAAATGCCTTTATTTTCGTATGCAATAAACCTTGTAAGCCTGTTTAATCAAATATTTTAAACCAATTCGTACAATTATTCAATTTCATAATATTGTGTGTTATATTGTGATTATAACAATTTATTGTTTTTTTTGTTGGGGCGTAGAATCACAGCGTCCACTGAGTTGAACTTTTGTGATATAATAAGTCTGTCAAGCCTCTATGGGACAAAAGGTCAAAGTAACCAAAAACTGCTCGAAAAAATACAATTTATTATTACTAGAGCTTGTATGTCTTGAATAGTATTTAATGTATTAAGAAAACTATGGCAGACATCAATGAACGTTTTTTTACGTTTGATGAACATGAAAAAGTGTTCAAGTGTAAAGTTGAGGGAAACTTTATTGCACACTCTTTCGAAAGCATTTGGTAGCCTTAAGCACGGCCGTTTGGTTTAAATGATGATACGACTTCGAGTGCTTTCAGTTTCTCCCAATATCTTGGAGCTGGCTCGGCATCGGTACATGGTCGTTTCAGGGGATTTTCTGTATGTTTGATCTTACGCGCGTTCGAAATATGTGCATGCGGTTCCCGAGCAGGACCGAATAACTTGATATCTGGCCTTGGTATTTATGAGCTCAGATTAAGAGGTAAAATACCTGAGGAAAATACCATAAAATTGTTCCCACAATGTCATGCGAATACCAAATTTAGGTAAAACAATACCTGTAGTTACGGAATTTATGGTGAATCCTGTGCAGCTTCAACGGCTACTATTTTGACCTCGCCATTTCAATACCGCTCTATCCCTCTTTCTATCTTCAATAAATTAACAATGATCTTTGTAACAACCCATATACAAAAAACCAGTTGAATTTTAAAGCTAAAGCGACAGACTCGTTTATTTTCTTTCCGCCCGTAAACCCTAGTTATCTTGGCGCCTTTTCGATTCTCACAAGAAGATATGGTCCTTCGAACCGGATTCGCGTAAATTCTCGTCGTGAACCGCACAGTGTCGATGAACTTGTTTCGCGTGTGTTAGCATAGTCACCCGCCAATTGTGTACGGACATCAGTGGTACTACCAATCCGTGAAACAGTAATCGAATTATTACTTTGTGAGTGAAACAAGCGAACAATGGATAGACTCATTCACGAAAGAAAATCGCTCGAGCAACGGATCAAGCGCGTGGCTGAGATGGTGGCAAATTTCAAAACCGCTCTATCCCTCTTTCTATCTTCAATAAATTAACAATGATCTTTGTAACAACCCATATACAAAAAACCAGTTGAATTTTAAAGCTAAAGCGACAGACTCGTTTATTTTCTTTCCGCCCGTAAACCCTAGTTATCTTGGCGCCTTTTCGATTCTCACAAGAAGATATGGTCCTTCGAACCGGATTCGCGTAAATTCTCGTCGTGAACCGCACAGTGTCGATGAACTTGTTTCGCGTGTGTTAGCATAGTCACCCGCCAATTGTGTACGGACATCAGTGGTACTACCAATCCGTGAAACAGTAATCGAATTATTACTTTGTGAGTGAAACAAGCGAACAATGGATAGACTCATTCACGAAAGAAAATCGCTCGAGCAACGGATCAAGCGCGTGGCTGAGATGGTGGCAAATTTGACGCCAAAAGCGGCTGAAGAAATAGAGGTGAAAACAGAGCTCGAAGTGCTTCGTGATATCTGGGCTGCCTATTGTTCAGTACACAAACGAATTTTGGACATTAGTGAGGACGATGCAAAATATGACGATGCTGTACAGCAACAGTGCCGTTTCGAAAAAACTTACATCGGTTTGAAAAATCGCCTCACGAAAGTGCTAAAATCAGTGCAATGTCGTGGTAGCAGTCAAGAAGAGCGACCTTCGTCACAAAGTGACCTAATAAATCAGCTGGCATAGCAGCAAGCTGAGCTACTCCGTATGATGTCGAATGGAATGGCTGCTGGCCTAAACACATCTGTTGCTACTCTCGAGCCTGCCCATGCCTCTGTACCGCTTACGGATCTCAAACTGCCACCTATGAATCTGCCTGTTTTTTCTGGAAACTATCTCGAGTGGCAGTCGTTCATTGATCTATTCAAAAGTATGGTTGATCAAAATCCATCGCTCAAAGATAGCCAAAAACTGTATTTCCTGAAAACAAATCTTTCCGGAGAGGCTTCAACTCTCATCTCTCATATGAAAATTGAAGATGCGAATTATGCTCCAGCTATGGAAAAGCTTAAGGCCCGCTACGACAAGCCACTCGAGATAGCTCAAAAGCACATTGAACGTTTTCTAAACCAACACGCCATGACATCACCGTCTGCTCAAGGTTTGCGTTCATTGCACGACGTCTTTGACGAAGTTTGTCGAGCTCTTCAAGCGATGCAGAGAGAGGACCGTGATACTTGGCTGCTATTCATCTTCACACTCCGAAACTAAGCATCTTTGGGGCCAAAAGATGTCTGAGATGTCCGAAAATGAAGTCACCCTGAAAGCTTTCCTTGCGTTCATCGATTCACGCAGTTTTGCTTTGCAATCTGCACAACCTGTCAAACAACCGGCCGTTACTACATACAAGTACCCTTTGAAGTCACAATATATAGGAGCAACGACATTCGTCGCCACCAATACTTCTTCGAAATGCGACGTTTGTTCTAAACCACCTCATCCAATATATCAATGTGGTAAGTTCATCCATATGAGCTCAGAAGAAAGGCTTTCGACGGTCAGTTTTCAAAAGCTGTGCCGCAATTGTCTGAAAAGACATCCTAAGGAACCATGCAAAGCTAGAAACTGCCGCAAGTGTGGTTTACTGCATCACACTTTGCTGTACGCTGCAATAGCACCTCCAAACCATCTAACAGCTCCATCAACATCTTTTGTTACCCACACAAGTACTGGTTCGGCCGTTCAAACGATGATTTCGGCCCTCGATCCCAGTTCTGATTTCGACGCTTCCAACGTCCTGCTCGCGACCGTGTCTATCGATGTTTTAGATAAATACGGACGACCACATGCCTGCCGTGCTGTTCTTGATTGCGCATCTCAAGTGAGTTTTATCAGCGAGAGTTTTTGCAATGAACTTGGACTCGATTTGTTGGAAGCTGATATGGATCTAGAACGTATCTCATCGACCCCAGCGCATGCAGATAAATGCGTGCAAAGCATCGTAGCATCCCGATGCACGGACTATCGAACAACAGTCCCATGCATGGTGCTCGAGAAAATTACCAAAACACTTCCTGTTATACCAGCGAACATCGACGATTGGCCCATACCAAGTTCCATAACACTAGCTGATCCATTATTTCACCGTCCTGGTAATATCAGCGTGTTACTTGGTATAGAACTTTTCTTCCAGCTGCCCGAGCCTGAAAAAAATTCCCTCAGTTTTAATGACAATCTCCCCACCTTGCAAAACACGAAGTTAGGGTGGGTGGTTGCCGGTCATTATCGGGATGCTGCCGTCTCAACAAGCATGACCCAGACAACCAAAAATCGTATAAGATTACACAGTTTTCATCATAAAAAGTGCTATGATAAATCACAGCCGTATAATTGTACAACCAAAGTAAATATTTCGTCGCATATAATGTTTTTTTATGAACTTCTTGCGATGCATCTGATAGAATCGTATAGCAATATAAATAGTCTCACATTATGCTTATTTAAAGTCGTTGTTATTCCACAAAGTGATTAGTATACGTAAAACATAAAAAAATGCTTGTAAGGCATCATATTATATCGAAAATAAGTCGCACAAGTCATCATTGTGTCACATTATAAACGATTAAGACCATGATAACAATCTAAGCTCCCGTATAAAATCTAATTTCGTACATTTTTAGTTAGTCCATTCCAAATTTATCATAAAACGATTGGTTTGTTAAGAAAATGCGCACATATTTAAAGAAAACACGACTGATTAAAGCTCGAAAAAGTGGAACGTATAGCCGATTACTTTGGCAGTATCGAAACAAATGGCGGGTTTCTAATAAAATTACCGTGGAAAAGGAAAATATAAAACCTGAATTTTCCAAGGATGAATCATTCAACAGTGGTGAACCTTTTACAGCGTCTACTGAAAATATAGCTATCAACAATGATGATGAATCACGATATGTATCAACCGAAAATCAAGTACCACATAACAAGCACTGTAAGAAAACTTTTCTAACATGATTATATGTATATATTTATAACACAACATTTTCAGCTGGCAGTGCAAATCTTGTTGATGATATTCGGAACTGGTCTATTGACTTTCACATTACTCAGGCAGCAGTAACATCTTTAGTAGGAATCCTGAACTCACACCTGGTTTTGAATTTGCCGAATGACGCACGAACAATTATGAGGACTCCTAGAAAAATATGCATCGTTGAAATGTCGGAAAATGGACGGTATTGGCACCAGGGCTTGAAAAACTGTTTACAAAAAGCCCTAGAACAGCTTGATCAGCCACTGTCGGTATCACTGAATATCAACATTGATGGCATGCCAGTACACAAAAGTAGTACTAAAAACTTTTGGCCCATCCTCTGCAATATTCACGAGTTACGTGAAATTGCTCCTATGGCAATAGGAATATACTATGGTACCAGCAAGCCTAAAAATTGCACAGAGTTTCTGAATCCTTCCATTGATGAGCTTCTTCCCATCCTACAATCAGGATTGACGATAAATGGTCATCAGGTTGCAGTCAGAATACGTTGTTTAATTTGCGACTCTCCAGCGCGGTCTTTCATCAAGGGTGTGATCAATTTTAATGGAACACATGGTTGCTTGAAATGTGCAACGAAAGGCAAATATTGCCATACCGCTAATACAGTAATCTTTTCACAAACTATCGCACCTCTACGAACTAATGAAAAGTTTCGAAACAAAGAATATCCTGAACATCAACGCAGTGATACACCACTATGTCGTTTGCCAATAGATATGATTGATGATATCATTGTCTCTGATAGTCTTCATCTTTTGGAATTGGGAGTGATGCGAAAGTTATTGAATGGATGGCGCACAGGGTCAATGACAAAACGTGCAAAGTGGAGTATAAAGATGAAAGTTGAAATATCTGATTTCCTTGTGAAAATTCGATTCCCTAAAGAAATTCATCGTCGAATGCAGTCGTTAGAATTTGTGTCTCTGTGGAAAGGTTTGGAATACCGTAATTTTTTAAATTATGTTGGGTTAGCACTACTTAAAGATTATTTGCCAGAAAAGTACTATCAACATTTTCTCACATTGTTCTGTGCAGTTAGAATTTGCTCAGTTGAATCGTACAAAAATTTTTTACCGGTTGCCAAAGACTTGTTCATCGATTTTATAAATGATTACAAAAATCTCTACGGCTCGGAATATTTAACAAGTAATATCCATAATTTATGTCACATAGTAGATGAGGTGGACAGATTTGGATCCTTGCGGACACTATCCGCCTATCCTTTTGAAAATTATCTTCATACAATTAAAAAAATGCTTCATACAGGACCCTTACCTTTGAACCAAATTGCAAATCGATTAACTGAGCTAATGAGTAAATCCTCAACAATTATTAAAGACTCTTGTAAGGCAAACGGAAGAGTCATTCACTCAGTGGAGAAAACAGATTCGAAAGTAACACTTACCCTACAAGATTTTATTTTGACCACAAATTTTGAAGATAAATGGATTCTAACCAAAGATTTGTCAATAGTTTGCTTGCAAAATGCTCATCAGTGTAGTTTAAATTGGAAGATTGAAGGTCGCGCAATGATAAACAAGGCAGACTTTTTCGATAATCCTTTCAGATCTTCGTTTATTCATATTTATGCTGCAAATGGAGAAAAAAACAATCTTTCAAAATCCGAGACCTATGACGTTAATTGCATATTGTGCAAATTAGTTGCTATTAAATGGAAAAATGAAATTGTGTTTGTTCCTCTCATTCACACATTTGTTAATTAACTTTATAATTTTCATGTTTTTTTCTGATCTCATGTTTAATCTAATCCACTTAAATAAAAATAAAAATTTAAAAAAACAACTCACATGAAATCTTAATGAACTACCTGTTACAAATCCTCATCTGAGTTCATCAACATTTCAACATGAGATCCCATATCAACATCATCATCTGAATCACCATATACTCATCTTGATTAGAATCAGTCGTAATATTATCAACCGGCTCATCACTATTCACAGCATTTACAGCACAAACAGCATCACCAGGGTTACCATCTGCCTCTCCATTCTTTATCCGTGTGCGACGACACGTAGACTTGCGCAGCTTCTTACTACTAGACCTTGCTTTCCAGTAGCGGAAAAGTCTATTCTTGCAGAATAACTCCAATTTTACGTTAGTGTACGTTGGGTCTCCAACACTAACTATTGCTTGAAGTAATTGCAGAACATTGGCGAACTCGCGAAAACCTCGTTTCGATTTGTTTCCTCGGTTGATACCGGTCCACGTGAAGTTATTCCAAAATGATCGGGTAAACAGACAGTCCACAATCAAATAGCAGGCAGAATCACCTTTCTCATAATAAGTAGTAGGAGGAATAATTTTTGTAAAATATTTTATCTGAAATATAAATCTCAATTAGACTTAGTATTGAAACATATGCAAAACTTTGCAACTTACGTATTCCTCGAATACTTGTTTGTTGGCCAATATCTTGTTGAAATTGATTAAATCTTCCTCATCGTTTATGTGTGTATGCTCCTCAACCAATTTTTCTTCTTCTGGTGCCGATAGAACTCTTTTCTCAATATCAAGCATAGTGGCAAACCGCGAGAAGCTTTCCCCTAAACAACTTTCTATCGCTAATTGAACCGAAGTGCTGATTGTTTCCGTAATCTGTTGTTTCATTTGCATCATTTCATTCATCATTCCGGTCACTTCAGTTTTCAAAGTAGTCACTGCAGTGCCCAACTTTGCTACTTCTGACTTTAATGATGTCATCGCGTTTTTTATTTCGCCGAACGAATCTTTGAAACTGCCTGAAATGGATGGATGATATAAAAACTATAATACAGTCGACTCTTTCTACCTTGACAAACATTGTTTATGAAACGATGTCGGATTAGGTAGACGAATGAAGAAAAGGCTTCGAAGAGAAATCCAGTCATCCCAGGTAGGTGCATGACCAGAAAAAAATTGTTAGGTACCAAGTAAAGGAGGAAGATTTGTTTAAAGACGAAGGACAGAAATACGGGTTAAATAGCATTTAGTCGAATTGATAATTCTGCCACGATAAAATAGTACCTGCTCCTTCAACGGCTCCGGTATTGTTCGGTGATGGATTGATGTAAATAATGTTATCATCAGTCACATATATCGACTGAATTCGCTGCTGATCCTGTGGAACTTCTAATACAGAAGTTGAAATCACATCTATAAAAAAAAATGTATTAGCACTTATTATGGGATAGTTAATGATAAAGGTTTATCGTTTCGTGCTTACAAATAGTGTTCACTTTAACGTAAGAACATTTCAATCTAGCTTTGCACCACGTTTACATCACAACCAATATTACATTATATGGCGTATCTTGATATCAAAAGTCAATTACTCAGAGAAAACTAGTGAATTAAAATGCACGATATCACGTAATATATGCTGTAGTGTCAAATGAATGTTGACTTATCAGAAGTATTTCTTTATCCTTCATAACAAGATTTTTTAATCAGAACCTACAGAACACCCTTATTCAATATAACGATGAAAATTAATATTTACCTTTCGAATAAGATTTCTGTTCCTCGTTTCGTGGGATAGCAAGAGATTGCGATTGGAAAGAAGAAACAATCTTATTTGTATTTAAAGCACAACTCAGATCCAATATATTTTCAGCTTCGATCGTTGCAGAATCGGTGAATGAAGCCAATCCAATTGGTGACAGTTCTTGAGCCTGTGGTGGGAACTGAATAAAATCACTTTTCTGTGTCAAATCTTCAGATCCGAGCTGTACCGGCTTTTTTTGATGAAGCAATATCTACAAAATTCATAATAAGTTGGATGATCGTTAATCTTAACACAATTAGCTTACCATGAATGATCTTATTGTAATCTTTGAGGGGGCGTGACACAACTGGCTTTTCTCTGCGACGTTTCAACAACTTCCGCTTGGTATCAACGTCTGAAATTTCTAGCTTGAGGAGATCTTCAGCAGCAGCTTCTGCCGCTTGCAAGGTTTTAAACTTTCGACCCATTATAGCGGGAATTTTCTTCGTAGCACCGTGGAATTCATTGCCTCCTGTACGAAGCTTGTCCAGCTTTTCGTTAGATGGAATTTTTGGCCACATAAGACATCCGTCGTGCACCCACGAAACTGGAACTGCAAGCACCCGCAGCTGTTGCTTCTCGAAAAATTGAGCAACAGTAAACATCTGCAAGCAAATGAGAATATTGAAGCAAGTTTTCAACAAATATTTGCTATTAACCTACCTTTGATTGCATTTAGTGAAGATACACGCTTAGTTTTATTTAATTTCGAATAATTTGCTCCACAGACGTTTGTTTACGATTGTAAATGACACTTCAATGCATATTCCCGTTGAAGGTTACACACTAACTCGCGCTAAGCAATCCAATAAGATTCTCACTATGCGAGATATCTGAGTCATTTATGCGATATAATAAGAATGTCATAAACTAAAATCGGGTTTACTGGCAGCTAAACCATGGAGCACAGGAAACATTGCCGCTTAACAACTGGGGGATCGAGGTTCGTGCCTGGGTGGATGACTTCGTTGCGCAAAAAAAGGTATATATGTATATGAGAAAAAATATTAATTTACAATAATTTGAAAGCCAGGAGGGTGTATCATGAATATCAGAAAAAAATGTATCGACAGATATCGGCATGTTTTTTTGATTTTTATTCATGGAAAAATAATTATTCTTTCTTATAATCATTAAACCCGATTGACGAACACCAAATATATAAATAAATAAAATGGTCTTTGTTTTGTTTTGAATCGCATATAAGCAGTTGTAGAATCGCAAATAAGCAGTTGTAGAATCGCATAGAGTAATTGAACAAATCGTAGTGTGGTGCAAAAGAAAACAAATGTTTACCAGATAAAGTCGTATAGATTTACATTTTTCATCGAAGAAGAGTGTTGAATTTATGGGAATGCACATATATCGCCTCCACTTTTGCACGCATAAGGCACATTTGAAGCTTCGTATGCGATGTAACTATTACTTTTAAATGTACTGTATGCGACTACAATTTGCAATATTTGTGTAAACTGGGTGTCTGGGGATGGCCTCAACGTGTTTATTGTCTACCGCGGCCGATAGCCTAAACCAGCAATTGCGCAGATTTTGGGAGTTGTAGGACTATTCTACAGCTACACCCTACCTAAGCGAAGAAGAAAAACAATGCGAAGAACACCAATATAGAGACGCCCAAGGGAAATATACCGTGCGATTACCGTTCCTAAGATCTCCAGCTCTGCTAGGTGATTCAAAACAAATTGCAGAAAAGAACTCATATCGAGCGAAAATTGAAACGAAATCCTCATCTCAAGGAGGAGTACCATGCTTTCCTTCGTGAGTACTGTGAGCTGGGTCACATGACACTCATCGATTGCACTGCCCCAAAGGGTGCCATCTACCTTCCTCACCATTGTGTGGTTAAAGAAGCTAGTTCAACAACCAAATGGCGCGTCGTTTTTTTATGCTTCCGCTAAAACCACTAGTGGCCTCTCTCCTAACGATGTGATTATGGCTAGGCCAGTGCTGCAGGACTCGATAGTCAACATTCTTCTTCAATTTCGTTTCCTTGTAGTTGTAGTCACTGGCGACATAAGGCAAATTTATCGAATGATCAAACTCGACGACAGTGATGCTCTGTTGATCCTTTGGAGATGGTCAGAAGACGAGCCTGTGCGGGAATATCGGTTAAACACCGTAACTTATGACACAAAGAGCGCGTCATACTTGGCAACCAAATGCTTGCAGCAGCTGTTGGAGTCAAACAGGCAGCAGTATCCGGCGGCGGTTGAGAAAGCAGAGAAGGGCACCTATGTTGACGATGTTTTGGTGGACTCTGAAGAAGAAGCGGTATTACTGCGGCAGCAATTATCAACGATCTTCGCCTCAGGTGGTTTCCACTTGCGGAAATGGGCATCAAACAGTGCAGCCGTTCTAAGAGATATCACACCTGAAGACATTGAAGTGAAATTACCAATTGAACTCAACGATAAAAGCACCATCAAGGCCCTCGGCATCCACTGGCAGCCGTGCAGCGACGTATTCCAGTTTTTCAACATGACGAACAAGATCCTTCAGCCCACAAAACAAATCATGCTCTCGCAAATCGCCAGCATCTTCGATCCACTTGGATTACAGGCTCCGATCGTCATCAAAATGAAGATGTTTTTGCAAAAGTTGTGGGAGCTGAAGGTGGACTGGGATGAAAAACCCCCGGTGAGTTAGTTCAAAATTGGTTGAAGTTTGGGTAAAGCCTTTCCGATCTCAACTCATTACAGGTACCTCGTCGAATGATAGGCATGCGAGACGCCTCTCGCATATATCTGCACGGCTACAGTTATGCATTCGAGCGAGCCATGGATGCGTGCGTCTACATTCGAGCTGCTGACAAGTATGGCAACACATCATCTCATCTACTTTGTGCGAAATCCAAGACAGCACCTATTGGCAATGGACGAACAACATTGCCTCGATTGGAACTCTGTGCGGCAGTTATATTAGCTAGACTCATGGCGAACGTAATAGCCGCAATCTCTATGCCCCTTTGTGAGGTACGAGCTTATTCAGATTCAACCGTGGCACTGGCATGGATTTATGGTGGTGCTTCGCGATGGAAAACTTTCGTCGCCAACCGAGTGGCCGAGATCACCAATCACCTTCCTGCAATCAACTGGCACCATGTAGATACACACCATAATCCGGCCGATTTGATTTCGCGTGGTGCTCTTCCCGAACAACTAATCAACAATACTCTCTGGTGGTATGGTCCAAGCTGGAACAATACAACCAACCATCAAGAATCTCTACCCAACTCTACACTCGATGTTACTCAGCAGCGGCAAGTTGAAAGGGAACAGCGTTCATCTGGAGTGGTATACCTAGCTATTTATGAAAATCTCTTTCTCGACGGAATGCTAAAAAGGTACTATCCGAATTTTCAACTTCTTCTGCGCATCACGGCACGAATGTCACGTTTTTCTTACCGTAAGCTCCGAACTAAGGGCCACCTGACCTGATTTATGTTCGACACGTTCAGAGCCAGCATTTCCAAAACGAAATAAATCAACTTGAGAGGAATCGTGAAGTGAGTAACAGCTCACTTGAATCAGTTATGCTGGACCAATCAATATCATCAATCGACGAACACGTGGCGCTGTTCCTAGCAAGGGTTACATTGCACTGTTCATTTGCTTTTCTACCTGAGCAGTTCATCTGGAAGCAGTATCAGATCTCAGCACATCTGCCTTCCTTGCTTCCTTCACTCGATTCAGTTGCCGATATGGATTGCCGAGGAAAATTTACTCGGACAACGCTACCAATCTACGAGGAGCAGCCAGAAAATACCCTGAACTGTATAAACAAATCAATATTGCCGAACAGGATGATAAAGTAGCAGAGTTCTTCGCCAACAAGGGTATTGAGTGAATGTTCATTCCTGCTCGATCGCCACATCACGGTGGACTTTGGGAGGCGGGAATAAAGGTAGCTAAATTGTTTTTGGAGATGCTCGGCAGTTGGAGGGGATGCTCGTTTCACGTTCGAGGAGTTGAGTACCATTCTCGCACAAATAGCAGCCTGCATGAACTCTCGACCGATTTCTCCGCTGTCCGACGATCCGAACGACGCTGAACCCCTCACACCGGCACATTTCCTCATCGGTCGACCGCTAAACGCCGTGCCCGAGATCAATCATTTGGAACGCCGCATCGGATCTCTCAACAGGTGGGAATACGTTCAACGAGTTGCGCAGCAATTTCGTGCTACGTGGCAGACCGAATACGTTTTATCTCTTCAACGCATGGGAAAGTGGCAGCGCTCAGCTCCAAATATTTCGATCTGAGATTTTGTACTGCTGGTCGCTAACAATGAGAAACCTAAACAGTGGCCAATGGACCGCATTGTCGACACATTTCCTGGATCCGATGGCTGTGAAATTCCTTTGCTGTAATTTGGTGGGCGGTTTTTGTTGTTACGGAATTTATGGTGAATCCAACGGCTACTATTTTGACCTCGCTATTTCAAAACCGCTCTATCACTCTTCCTATCATCAATAAATTGACAATGATCTTTGTTACAACCCACTATTGTTACAACTAGCTATTTAAGATAGAACCCAATATACAAGAAACCAGTTGAATTTTAAAGCTAAAGCGACAGACTCGTTTATTTTCTTTCCGCCCGTAAACCCTAGTTATCTTGGCGCCTTTTCGGTTCTCACAAAGACAATACCAAAAAAGTACCTTTCAGCTATTCCCAGGTATTCAAAATAACAAGTTTTTGTATTCGAGAGATATTTTGCATGCAATTCTTAGGTATTTTGCTTAGGTATTTTACCTCTTAATCTGAGCTCTTTAATACCAAGGCCAGTTATCGCGATCAAAATTAGGTATTCATATGTTGTTGTCTCTTGCTCGGGTTGGCATCAAAACGATTAAGCCCTTATTAGGTACACTTATTCTCACAGACTGTTTCTCAAAACTTATTTCTTCCTAGAAGTAAAACTTTATCCAATGAATCGTTAACACGTCAGAATAACTGTTCATAGCAGTACGTATTGGAATATGCAGAGAATGTTACTTCGGGATATCATGTTCGAAAATCAAAACATTATCTGTGATAGAACGAATCCAAGAATTTTGACACCCATATTGTTAGGGTTCAATTCAAATAATTTTCTGGCCATCCGTGGCTTCATGGGAACCTGCTCCGGGGTGACTGTTCATGAATCAAGTCACCGGATTGCCATATAGCAATCACTCACATTCCTGTGTATTCATTCCACAGTTTTTGTATCAATATTGTTGGTTTTCTATTGAAACATTACGTAGTATACCATTTCCGGAACATGGTTCCGGATATCCGTTTTTTCGGTGATGAATTATGACCATCGGGGTCATAAAATAGTTGCTGAGCTCCTGAATCCAAAACTGCCAACATATTCCAAATCGGTCGGATATTTCCTTAGTGTAGGCCATTTTAATTCCGTGAGTAAAAACGTTCCCTGTCGGCCTTTTACGTAATAAAAAAAAAACAAAAGCCTCAAGCCCTATGCTTTCATTATTTCCCTCCAGGATGGAAACTTCTAACGCGATTTGAGATGTCACAAAGTTTCAACATCCTACCATGAAAACTTAAGAAAAATATCATGTTTTGAAATCGAAAAAAGCAACTTTGTTCCCTGTTGGACACATAACGGTTAAAACCTTCTTGGTCCTGTTAGCCTCGGTCTAAATTAAGCCTGCAAAACAAAGTTATATGACATCTTAAAGGTTTCAAAGGTTCGTTATTTTTAATAATTCAAAATTGTTGACGGATGATGTTTGATTGTTTAATTGATACGCGGGAAAATTTCCCAGCGATTGATGTGAAAATCACGAAAATCTATCTAGCATTTATTCAGTTATAAGGCAGCATTCATTAATTATGTCACGCAAATCTGGCCGAAAATTAACCCCCCCCCCTCCCCCCATGTCACAAATTGTCACAATTTTTGTAACCCCCCCCCCCAGGCAATTATGTCACGTTTTTGTTAACCCCCCCCTCCCCACTCAAAACTTTTTATTCAAATAGCCAATATTAGTCACAAAAAATCATTTTTATTTCATACAGAAACAAATTCAACTCTCCTCATATTATATCAAATTGCATTCTCAAATAATACCATTCAAAAATAGATTCAATCCTCAGTCCAAGGGTTTTGCAGATGTTGGTCAGCATTGATGACCGGGAAGATATCTGCGTCCGCTGAAGCACTCGTAATGGTTTCTGCCACATCAGTCAGATCAAGTTCTTCGTCATCTATCCATTCGCAATCGAAGTTGTCTTTGTTGGTTACAACCATACATTCCTGTTTACGTTTTGCCACAACTTTAAACGGACGCAATTTTCTCTGAAATTGAACGGATGTATGCTTGTGCATCTTTATGTGCTCGCGAAGCATGACTAAAGATGCAAAGTATAGACCACAGCTGGAACACACTCGTTCGTTCAATGAGTTTTTAATTGAAGGACAGTAAAGATCATACGGAATCGTTCCATATCCGGACATCGATTTAGGTAGAATCTGTTGAGCTTGTAATGAGTTCAATACGAACATTGATGGGAAATGCTGTGGTTCGTCCTTCGATGACCCAATCAATCCTCGAGATGTTTGCGTCAGAGAGATTGGTGGAGGCAAAAATCCATTGCAGATAACGTGATCGATGCTACTTCGCAGTGGTGAGCAGCATTTCCTGTAAAAATATAAATTTATGCACATATAACAATTATTTGACCATCAAATGCATCTCAAAATTTTACCTATCTGTGCATTTCCGTATCTGGAGTAAATATTGGCTGGTTCGCACATGAGTTCCAAACCAGTGTTGGTCATAGTCACGAATTGACTTCGGATCTATTTCAGAAGCATCAGGATCGATATATTCAGCCAACGTCGGATGACCGTCGATGACCACATCATTCCAGACTTCTGCCAAAACTTCACCAGCGTACTGGAAATTTTGCTTCTCCAAAGCTGAATCAGTTGTACGCAATTGGGAATCCAGATGACTACCAAACTGGTCGTGTGGTATTATCAATCCAGAAAGCTCCTTACTCAAGGGTGACATACGTCGCTCCACTCTATTGAAAGCACTCCTTCCCGGAGCGTTCGTTGCAATGAACAGCGTGTCAAGGTTGTACTCTTTAAAATGGTGTATTGCTATCTGTATTACCTTGCGATATCTCGGATTTTCATCAGGTCCACCGTCGACGGTAAAGATTAGGACTGGTTTGACCAATCCATCAAACTTAAAAATACCATCAAACGATTCAAGAGTTAGAAGCCGCTTGATGTCTAACGCATGAGAAAACGCCGTTGACGAAGCGTGTTTGCCTGACCGAATTGCAATGTAAGTGGGGCCCGAAAAACCAACAGCCTCCGGTTTGCCAAGACCATTCGGTTTGATTTCGATTCCAGCGTACACGGACGGAATTAGTTTATGCTTATTTGCAACTATCCAATCGTGGTCAGGAAGCGTGATTTTGTACTCCACATGCATAAGCATGGGACACTGCTTATTGGCAGCCGTTAGGCCTATCGCCACTCTCGCCTTATCATCCTGACTGATAAATCCTACTTCATTGGGCCCTAGCACAGATGCCAGTTCTTCCAATGATCTTATGGTCGCTGTACAGAATCGGCCATCGGGATGATCGTTGTGTTTTGCATTACTTGCGCGCATCAACTTCACTGGTACAGTATTTACGTGACATTTACCTTGATGGGAATTGGCTCGTTTTGGGATTAACCGCAGATATGTTGCTGTTCTTTTGATATTGAATCCCTTGCCTTGTATTGCAGAAGTCAACTCATCTAAAGTTTTAACGCTTCTGACGCTCTCATCACTGCGCTTTTCGTGGGCCGCAGATCCATGAAGTGCGATATCGCATATTGCCTTGAGCAGCTCCGGTTGCTGCTCTTCAACACGAGGGCGGCCAGGAGAATTTCGGAATGAAAGATAATTTCCTGAAATTTGATATTAATATCTACTGTGCAAACAAACTAGTTAATATATCATATTAACCAGCCTCTGGGATGTCCCGAATTAACAGTTGTTTAGCCTGCTTCATTTTCTCACGATGCTTCTGCTGCCGCTCTTGCTCGTCTTCCTTGATTTTGAGATTCTTTTCAAGTTTGATCTTTTTAATTTTTAGCCCTTCGAGTCTCGACTGATCATCATCCGTCAATAGTCCAGCAGACTTCTTGTCAATCAGAAGCACTACCTCAGAGTTCAGATTATTTAGCTCAGCTTTAAGTTGTTCCTGTACTGGTGCAGGGCGTTTATTTGATGATGACGGCTGAGCCATATACTCAATTTCCTTGATGGGTTGCGCGGGTTTCACTGTCGGCGCTGATTCCTTAGGAGCACTCATAGACTTTCCCCATAGTTGAAGAAGTTTACCTTTTTCTTTAGCTGCAAGGCATGAAGCGCTTTTATTTTGTTATTGACTTGCTCTTCAAGTGCGGTGTTGTCATTGCCCTTCCGTTCATTCCAGAAATTAGTAGCATCCAATTGGCACTCCCTTTTCTTCTTATCCGGGTAAGCCTTTACATACGCATTGTACAGCGTATTAAAAAGTTCTCCACGATTCATTTTCCAAAATACACTAACTGCGCGAACCAATTTTTCACCAATAAACACTGGACTTTATTCACTGACGCACACTGAATGAGCTGCAGCTGTCATTCATGAACGGTGGAATAGTATTCACTCTAACTTGAAAGTACCCATTAATGAGTCGAAAAGTACGCATTTTGAAGAAAAGTGGCTTAACTCATTATTAAGAGTATACTTTCCTCATTTCTGAGTATTGCTTACTCATTTATGAGTATCAATTAATCATTAATGGGTAACGAATACTCAATTAATGAGGAAAATATACTCCTAATAATGAGTTAAGCCACTTTTCTTCAAAATGCGTACTTTTCGACTCATTAATGGGTACTTTCAAGTTAGCGTGTTAGGTATGGTAGGTGTCGGAGCCAAACACCGGATCCGTAGGGTACTTGAAGTAGCTTGCTAGCTCTCTTGCGACAGAACTCAAACGTGTCCTAACACGGTAGGAAAGGAAATAGGTGTCGCTCAAACTAGCAACTGTCGGGTAAAACGAGTGCTCTGTCTTGGCTCATGGGTGGAAAATTCAACTCTTCTTACCCTGAAAAGGCCGGGTTGGGTTCCAAGGCCGTTGACAGCAAACACTCTAGTCGTAGGGTGGACTGTATTCAACACTGTATAACACTGGGCTGTTGCACCGGATAATGGATCCAGAAGATATTGATAGAAAAACTACTGCTTCTATTCACTTATCCTTTATTGCTTTTTCCTTTTGATCTTAACACCTTAGAATTGATATAATGACTGAATGACTGCGCCACTGCGGTGCCGTTTTTATATTGTGCCGCTACTGCTAGAAGTTCCAGAACATGGAAAGTTCCAGCACAATGGAAAGTTCCAGAACATGGAAAGTTCCAGAACGATGGAAAGTTCCAAAACAATGGAAAGTTCCAGAACATGGAAAGTTCCAGAACGATGGAAAGTTACAGAACAGGGCGTGGCATAGTTTATGCGAGCGGTGTGTGAGTGCTGCATGATTACTGCTGTTGCTGTTCGTTTACGAAGGGGCGTGAACAGTAGGGATAGTAGTAGTAGGCGATATTGCATAAGAATATCATTTTGTTTTTGTTTATTTTTCAAAAATGTGATGTCACGATTCAGCTTACCCCCTCCCTCGTTTGTCACAAAATGTCACGGTTTTCTGAACCCCTCCCCCCTAAAAGCGTGACATAATTAATGAATGCTGCCTAAGCGATTAATTTGTAACGATATTTCGTGGCGGTAGCTAATTTTTAGATTTTCAATTGACACCCTATTCTTGCCGTAAGACTAAGTCTACGCCAGAATACAATCAGCCTTTGTCGGTGATCGAGCAGAGGCACCAACAATTACGCTTGAGCTCGAGTTTTACGCCTGATGTTCAAACTCAAGTTTTGCACTTGAGCTCGAATCTGAGTGCAAACACGTCGCGTTCATCTTTTGCTCTCATGTTCGATGTGCTCGATAAACACAAACATGAGAAGGAGAGCGCGTATTCGATAAACGCGCACTGGAGAAAGCCAAGCTCAAGCTCAGCGCCGCTCGTGTTTTCGTGAAGGCTGCTGCTTGCTGCACTGCGATCCCAGCGAAAAAATGTGTAGTCGGGAGAAATCTCTTCGCTCTCGATCTAGTCACAAAGCCAGGTTTCGGTGATAACGAGCAAATCGCAGTCGGAACTAGATAGCAGCATACGAAGGCGAACAATTTTGGTGCGCATACCTCGCACATTATGGTAGTACACTGATAAGCTGGATCTTGGCCTGGAATCGGAGGGCGATTCATGTCTTGTTGGGCAATTAGCGCAAATGTTATTGCCTGAATTCACGTTTTGAAAGCCCCTTTCTCCACACGTAGGGCCGGGACGGCTGCTGGTCGCTGTTCGATGCGTCCCGAAGTAAAATCTTGTGGTAGAGTAAAATCTTGTAGTTGCATTGTCACTGTTGGAGTAGCTCTGAGTGCTATTGGTTATGCGCCTGAATTTGAAGTTGACAGTCTCCGAAATTTTTGAGAGCTGTAGTCCTCGAACTGTCGAAACATTATTCCCTCTGGCCATGTCGAGGGATCAAGTGCGTTGTTCTTCAAGGCGAGATCGAGACCAATTTTGTACGAGATAAATGACATGTTGCTTGAGTCAGTACTTCTAGCCACCAGTTTTACCACATCGGGATTGTTATCCAGTCCTAACCCAACAAACATCGGTGTTGAATTAGAGCTTGTTCAAGCAAATTTGGAGAAGCTATTCAGCTGTTTCTTCTAGAATAGCTGAATAGCTTCTCCAAATTTGTTTGAACAAGCTCTAATTCAACACCGATGTTTGTTGGGAAGTTTGCCTTAACCATTTCCATAATTGCTTCGTTCGTCACATCAGGTTTAATACGCGAAAAATACAGCCAAAACTATCAATTGGCTTTATGCTGATAGGTACTGAAACTACATTTGGATTGAGGTGCTTTTATCCGGATTGACAGTCAGAAGATGCGCGTACCCCTGAATCGAATTCTCGGGGCCGTATATTGGCACACATTGATTCACTAGCTGTTGGCCAGCGATTGAGTTTTGGGGACTGTAATGACAGTTCAGGCTTGGAAGAGATCTGTTTTATTTCCGTTTGCAGGCTATTAATAGCATCAGTAAGCGATGTCAGAGAGAGGTGATTTTTCATCCACATGTTTCGTTATGACTCGGAGATGAGAGTTATCGAACAAATCAGCACAATTATCACACATCCAGTATATGTTTTTCTAATGTGAAATAGCCCAATAGTGCTCGAGACACAACACAACATGTCATGTGGAACATGGAACCACAGTTACCACGGCAGGCAACATAATCAATGCCAGTAATGGTCAGACTGCATTTAGCACAATTCTTTTCCATGTCCCTCAACGGTGATCACAACGCCTTGACAAAACAAAACAAAAATCGAGTGAAGGGAGGTGGTAGGGGAAATGTTTAATGACCACTTTCACGAAAATCACAACACTAATTCTTAAAAACTAGCTCGCACACAAATAAAACTTCACTCGAAAAGTTGTATGGTAAACATTATTAACACTGAGAACGATGAATCAGTAACTATAGCACTATATGCAACGGAGAGAAACATAAACAAAATATGCGCTCAGTAAGGTAAACAAGTGCAAGCAATGCCAGATATCAGTTGGAATGGTTCTGTGACGTACATGTCAAAGCAAACTGGTAGGTTATTGGATGAAAGATCGTTGATTACGGTCAATGAAGACATGCTTACTATATTGTTGAAGAGGACAAGATCCAGCGTTGGCGGTCGATGGCTTCCTAGGGGTGGTAGGTGAAAGTCTTCGGGCGTGAATGAAAAATCCAGGAGAAACTGCTTTGTAGGCCAATATGTTTCTGGCTTTATTAGCTTTCAGACAGTTCCATTGACGATGTCGGGCATTAAAGTCGCCAGCAACGAAAAAAGCACAGACGGTCTCACCAACGAGTCTATGTCCTTACGAAACACGCTCCAGGAAATGTGTCGGTGTCCACCCGGTAAATATGCGGCAATGATGTGGATAGGCTGTGAGGCATGGTGAATTTTCACACCAACGGTTTCGATTACAGTCAATTAGCACACCACTCATTAAAAACGAAGCTAGCTTCATAAATAGTACAGATAAATTTCGGTGCAGAAAATAACAAATAGATTGAATCATTGCACACCCCACTTTGTTCAGGGAAAGAAGAAAGTTTGTTCGATCCAGCGCTCCGTTATTTTGGGAGATTCATTCGAGTGCGATCCTTGGAAATAATTAGTTTTTTTTCTCAAAAATATATTCAGTACAGTACTATACTACCGTTCAAATGCCCTCCGCTCGTTTTCAATCTTGTATCTTTCATTTTCAAAGCCTGCCGTTGCCTATACGGACCTATCAATACACTTTCTCTTCATGTCCTTGCGTTCTAGCAATAAAATTACTGTCCGGTCCTAGTGCTTCGCATGGAGATGAGAAATTATCTGCTTCTGAAAACTTCATCAATATTAGTTAAGTTTTTTCCCTTGTCCCTAATCCCACCAGAGTTTAGCTTTGATTTTTGTGTTTTTTGTTTGTGTTTGCGTGTGATTTAAATTGTTGGGGGCGTTCAACGCTCCCGCGAGTATAGCAAATCGTGCATGTTGAAGAGGTTTCTTTGACATGGACGGTTTGGTTGAAAAAGTGCCTCTGCCACCTGATGATGGGGAGGCACAAACAAAATTCCGACCGCGATCGTATCCAATGGACTCGGTTGGTCCATGGGTTGTCTACTTTCAGCCCAAAATGAAACCTTTGAATGTATATCAAATTACAAGTGATCTGACGAAGCTATTTTCAGCCGTGACAGAGATTCCGGAAGGTGCTTCACGGAAGCGAAGACGCATCCGTGCAGGGAAAGTAGCTGAACAGAGGCCCCAAAGCAACATGCCCAATCCAAAACGCAGTGTTTTCGTAGTGCCAACTACACACACGACTTTCCATCTCTCCCGGGGACATCAAAAACCCCAATGCCCCGATTTTAAGAACAGAAGCCCCTTTTCATCTGGACTGTTCTCGTTTGATGATATTGTGGAAGGTATTTTCAAGAACCTCGAAATTTCTGACCATCTTAAGAGCATTGTTATGGCAATGCTTCCCACTGTGAAAACTTTTTTAAAGAAGTTAACATTAAAGTGACCCCTCCTTGCAGCTATCATTTCCTTCGATGGATAATTTGCCAACAGAGGTCGGGGATTTGATCAGTGAAGTTGTCGAAGCCTTGTTCCTAAATTGTATTCATTTAAATTTTTAGCTCACAATATCGGTTATGATGCATTCGCTCCTTGTGAAACATGGCTTTCGCCCGAAATCGATCTTCCAATTCATGATTACAATATTATTCGGCTTGATCGTGAAGATTCACATGGAGGTGGAGTTTTTTGGGGATCAAAAAGTGCTACTCCTTCTATAGAGTGAATTTTCCTCCGATTCCAGGTATTGAAGTTGTCGCATGTCAGGCCGTTATTAAAAATAAAAGCCTTTGCATTGCTTCCGATTATATTCCTCCTAGAGCCCCAATAAACCAGAAACAACTGTTAGATATTAAATCTTAAAATTGAGCCACCCTAGTGTGGTACTAGATTAGGTAGAAATAGTTATCGCACTCAATCCTATATCAATAGTCCAGATGTCTTTATCATCGTACCAAAACGATCGCACGAACGATAGTAGGTAGATTTTCGAAACTTTTTTTGTCGGATCATGAGCATCCTATATAACTAGTATACAAGAGCCAGATCGTCAGTTGAAAATAAACCTCTAAAGCCATCACAGTCAGCCCGATTTATACCGCAATAAAAATAATTCTAATACCGAGTTTTCGTTTTTTACGCACTATCAAGAACAGTCGTTTCGTGATAGTGCGAAATATAAAGCAGGTCGTGACAGTTTTCATGACATTCGGTTCGCGAAAGACTTCGGGATCCCCAAAGTCAACGTGTCAAAGTGAATTATCGCCTCGTAAAGTGATCTTTCAGTTTTCAAACGATAGTGCAAGAAGATACTGATTGAACTGAGTGGATACTCGACATTGTGAGAAGCGAAGGCAATCAATTGAATTGCTATTCTTGGAGCGTAAAAAACGGACGAAAAGAACATTAAAGCAACGGACTATAAAGTGCGCGTGTACCAGCAAACATACCCTGAACTCGAACGGGAAAGAAAAGTGATTAATCCGTCAATGTGAAGAAAGGTTTCGTGCGTGAATACGAAGATGTCCTCATAAACGGCGCCAAGTGAAAGTGTGACCCGCGTGGCTTGAGTTTTTTTGACTGCGTGGAGCGGCTTGGCTTGGGTTCATCCATACAAAGAGGTCAATCGACAAAGGACCGGTTGACAAAAAGGACACTGTGAACCTTCTCACAATGCTGATGCCTACTGTAAGTACAGTGCATGGAAGATACTAACCCTTTCATCGGATACATTTTTGCGTTCTGTTTGTTCGTTGACAACGAAGATGAGCGTTGGATTGAGGATTTGCGATATTCTAACACGAGGTGGTGGCACACATATTGCTGGTAATAGTTAGTTGGTTTCTTGAGCATCGACAGCTCTTTTGATTTTTGGATTTTGGTGGCAAGCTACAATATGCCTCAGAGCAACGAAGTCCCTCCTCAAGCAGGAGAAATTTTGCTTGTATACAATGCAAAATTTGTTGCAATTTATCCAGCTATATGAAGAAGAAGGAGACAAGTTCATGATTGAAGGTTGGAAAAACCGGCTAAACGAAATTTTCGGGCAATTCCAGACTATTCGTTTGAAATTGGAACTGATTGAAGATGACGATGAAGATGATCCAAAGCGTGAAGAACAAAATCGCAATGTGCGAGATAATTTTGAAAAAATTACGTGAAAGTTATTGCATTTTCAGCGTCAGCCGAGCGTATAGCAAATCCTAAAACGGTCATCCAACCAGGTGCTTGCGCGTCAGCTAATCCAACTCCTAATCCTATCCAATTGAGAATTAAGCTCCCACAAGTTAAGCTTCCTTCGTTTGATGGTACCATTATTGACTGGTTACCATTCCATGACTCATTCAAGAGTCTGATCAATTCCTAACCAAACTATATCCGACGTCGATAAACTGTCCTACCTTGTACGCTCACTAACGAAGGAAGCCAAGCTTATTGTGGAGGGTATCGAAGTAACAGCAGCAAATTATTCGGTGGCATGGGATCTACTCCTAAAGCGTTTTGATAATAAAAAGCTCGTTGTCAAAACGTACCTTGATGCATTATTCTCGATCGAACCAGTCAAGCGAGAATGTTTCGATTTTCTCGTGCGACTGATCGACGAAGTTGAACGAAATTTAAAAATGGTTCAGATGATGGGAGTAGATACTGAGGGTTGGAGTGTTCTACTAGCGTTTGGATTCGTCTACACTCAAACAATGGGAAAACCACCATAAGTCCACCAGTCGATCGCACCGCTCAAACCTCGCTCTTCAGATCCCCACCAACTCTACGCATGCAAAAACCGAAGATTAGTCAAGTCCATTCTGTCGTTAGCTTTCCATATAAACCTTGTCTCTTCTGTAAGCAGATGTCGCACTCCGTCTTCAAGTGTGATGTATTTCGTAACGCGTCTGTTGCAGAGAGATATGAATTAGTAAAAAGAAGGCACTCTGCATCAACTGCCTGTCGTCTGATCACCAAATCAAGCAATGCTCCTCTTCTTCGTGCCGTGTTTGTGGACAGAAACACCATGCAATGCTACACCAACAAACGAACAATCGCTATTCAAATCAATCACAATCTCAGAAACAAGATTCATCTAATTCTGAACAAACTCAATCCCAATCTAAGGACGCTCGAAACACACCAAACGTTTCGAATCAGACTCCACCGCCAGCCCTCCCGGTCGCACCAGTTCCTGTCGCCTCTTCGCTCAGCCACTGCTCCATCTCTTGGGTTGCCAACCTCCGCCAGCTTCCATCGATGGTTCTACTTCAAACAGCTTTAGTAAAAGTTGTCGATTCCAGCGGATACGTACTGTGGGCTACAGCTCTTCTCGATCCTGCTTCACAGCTGAATGTCATCTCCGAACGTCTGGTTCAACGGTTGCTAGCACAGAGAGTTGAAGATCATCATGCTATCGGGGGAATTGGATGTACTACAATTGTGGCAACTCATTCTATTGGCCTGAGCATTCATTCTCACTAAACAAAATTTAGTGTAGACTTGAAGTTCTACATTCCCAATGAAATAACCCGTAATCTTCCGTCAAACGCTGTGGATGTCTCTTCTTGGGAATGGTCATCTGATATCGTCTTGGCAGATCCTATGTTTCACGCACCAGCTTCAGTGGACATGATTATCGGAATGGAGGTGTACTACGATTTAATCCTGGAAGGTTTCGTTAAGTTAGGACCAGGGAGCCTATTCTTCAGAAAACCACTCTAGGGTGGGTGGCCTCCGGTAGAGTTGGTTTGCACCAATCTTCGCAACAGTGGCTGCACATTTGTAATACGCTTTCCTTAGAAGACTCTTTAGCCAGATTTTGGGAGATCGAATCATGCCAGTCGTTAAGCACAATGTCCGTCGAAGAATCAGCATGTGAAGCCCATTTCGCATCAACTACCATCAGAGACGAGGCTGGTCGGTTTATTGTAACATTTTCAAAGAAGTCGGAGATGCTGAACCGGTTGGGAAAATCCTACGATGTAGCCAAGCGCCGACTACAATCGCTGAATCGTCGTTTCGAAGCAAATCCTACGCTCAAAGCCGCTTATTCAACACTTCATCGAAGAATACCTTCAACTTGGGCATATGGAGGAAGTTTTTCATCATTCGCCACGTCAATCTCTCTCCTACGTCCTGCCGCATCATTGCGTCGTCCGTCCGGACAGTCTTACCACCAAACTGCGGGTCGTTTTTGATGCGTCGTGTGCCAGATACTGGAGTTTCGTTGAATGATACCTTGATGGTTGGTCCGGTTGTGCAGGAAGACCTATTGTGCATTACAATGCGCTTCCGAATCCCAAAATACGCGATTACTTCTGACATTGAGAAGATGTATCGTCAATTCTGGGTGAGCGAGAACGATAGATCTCTTCAACAGATTTTATGGCAAGACAGTCCTACTGATCCGATTCGTATCTTCCAACTCAAGACTGTGACGTACGGAACGTCATGTGCCCCATATCAGCTACTAAGTGCCTCCAGGAATTGGCACACCAAGGAAAGTTGTCCCATCCAGCAGCTGCAGCAGTTCTTGCCAATGATTTCTACATGGACGATATGATTAGTGGAGTCGACAATGTGGACGAAGGAATCATCGTATGTATCCAACTCCTGGAGTTACTGAAGTCAGCTGGACTCAGTCTTCGCAAATGGTCGTCAAACTCAACACAAATACTGGAACAGATTCCCGTCGAACTCCGTGATGAAAGAGTCGTCCTTGATCTTGATTCCACTTCCTTCGTCAAAACCCTAGGCCTAAAGTGGACACCAGCCACTGACATGCTCGGTTTCCACGTACCGCAGTGGACTAACGATGCTGTCATCACCAAACGTCTCGCTCTCTCGGATTCCACTCGTCTTTACGATCCTCTTGGGTTAGTAGGCCCTGTCATCGTCCTTGCCAAGTGCTTTATGCAGGAGCTGTGGGAGAATAAGAAAACCTGGGACGAACCGTTGGACGAAGAACTTCAACAACGTTGGCTGCAGCTTAGAAACGAGTTTACAACTGTCGATACTATCACCATCCCACGGTGGGTTATTCCTATTAATCAACCCATCATTGTCGAGGCACATGGTTTCAGTGACGCTTCACTGCGAGCATACGGAGCTGCATTTACCTTCGTGCGGTGTCAGCCAGTGGAGAGATTTCGTCCATCTCCTCACTCAAAATCAAGGTCGCTCCATTGGCAGTAGCAAGAAACGAAGCAAGTTAGTCTTCCTCGGCGAACTTCCGGTGCTGCTGCTCAGTCACCTTTTCCAGAAGGTCCAGCAAGTTGAAGATCGATCTGAAATGTTTCTACTGGGTCGATTCCACTATTGTGCTACACTGGTTGGCGGAAATCCATCGCGCTGGAAAACTTTTGTAGCAAACAGAGTCTCCGAAATTCAACATCTTACCAAACACGGAGTTTTGGGACACGTTGCTGGACTGGAAAACCCCGCCGATGCACTTTCTCGTGGGATGCTGCCCGCTCAACTAAATGAAACTGACCTCTGGTGGCATCACCCAACCTGGCTTCAACAAACGCCTAGCTTTTTGCCATCAAATATACGAACATCCGACGAAGACTTCTTGGACGGAGATCTAGAAGAACGATCGATCGCTCTTCCGGTGCAATGTTAGCCTGCTAATCCTATCATCGGTCTTCGATCTTCATTGACGGCATTAGTCCGTTTGGTGGCCCTCTTAGATTTATTTACAAGTGGTTTCATTCAAGTATCAGAACTCCATGCAGCTACAATCACTTGCGTTCGTATAGCCCAAGCCGAATCATTTCAAGAAGACATCCGAGCTCTTAAGGCAGACAAAGAACTCAAACCGAACTCGAAATTGAAAAATCTTCGTCGATCATCATCGATGGCATCCTGCGTATCGGTGGTCGGCTTCGAAACGCACCTGTTTCTGAAGACCGAAAACATCCGATTATCCTCGCCGCACATCATCCACTACCAGAACTCATTATGACCTCCTATCATCAAAGGCTGTTGCACGCTGGCCCGCAGCTGATGATCGCGAGTTTACGTGAGAAATTTTGGCCCCTACGAATACGCAACCTGGCGCGAAAAGTAGTCCTCAATTGCTTAAAATGCTTTCGCTGTAAACCTAGTGTAGCTGAGCAGATCATGGGTGATTTACCGTCGGAGCGCGTGACTCCATCCTTCCCGTTCATCAACACTGGAGTTGACTTGTGCGGACCGCTTTTCTACCGCTACCCTATAAGAAAATCGAACCCAGTCAAATGCTATGTTGCAATTTTTGTATGCCTAGCAACGAAGGCGATACACGTCGAACTTGTAGCCGACCTGACGACAGCGTCATTCATTGATGCTCTGAAGCGCTTCGTGGCTCGCCGTGGTAGACCAGCGGTGATTGAATGTGACAATGCCAGAAACTTTGCTTGGAGCTTCGCGAACTTTGCCTGAACTCAAGGAGCAATTCATTTCACAGCAACACAAGCACGCCATCACTGCTCATTGTGGCGACCAAGGAATATTCTTCAAATTTATACCGCCTCGCTCTCCCAATTTCGGCGGACTTTGGGAAGTGGCGGTAAAATCGTTTAAGAAGCACTTCAAATCAACCATCGGGACAGCTGTGATTCTCAAAGATGACCTCGAAACGATTCTGGCCCAGATTGAAAGCTGCTTGAACTCCCGACCTTTAACGCCACTAACTTTCGACCCTGAAGACCTGGAAATTCTCACTCCGGGTCACTTTTTGATTCACCGGACCTCTGGTCTCGATCCCAGAACCTTCGTATGAGGAGCTACCTACGAATCGCTTGGACCGTTACCAGCAAATGCAGGAATTCGTCCGGCGCATCTGGAAGCGCTGGAGTACCGACTTTCTCTCTGGACTTCACCCCCGGACGAAATGGACTCGTTTACGGGACAATATCAGCATCGGCACAATGGTCCTATTGAAGGACGAATCCCTACCGCCACTTAAGTGGCACTACGGCCGTGTTGACCAAGGTCTTCCACGGCGACGACGGCAATGTCCGAGTGGTCTCTGTCCGGACCAAAGATGGTGAATACCGACGCGCAGTCTCGAAGGTCTGCGTGCTCCCCGTACAAGAACCAGCTTCTGCTGGTGATGATCTACTTCTCTCTGAGATGTAACAACATGCTACGCGCTACTGTGCTTTGT